>JARKHS020015768.1:0-78269 GCA_030143305.2 Amblyomma americanum
ATGCAGTTGTCAGCAAATATGCGTATCCAAGATGAGATGTTTACTGGCAGCTCATTAATGTAAATTAAAAAGAATAATGTACCGAGGACGCTTCTTTGCGGCACGCCCGATGTAACGTCGGAGTAACGTCGGCGAGAGGACAGGAGTAATTGTTAACAACGGTGAACTGCTGGCATTTACAAAGAAAATTACGTACCCATGTCAGAGTTAAAGAATTTAATTTGAGCGCACAAAGCTTAGATATTAGTCGGCAATGTGCTACCCGACCAAATGCTTTGGCAAAGTCCAAAAAGGTGCAAGTGGTTAGTTTTCGTGCGAGGGTTTGTTGCCACTTTTGAAAACCGATACAACCTTTCCTATTTTCCAACCGGTGGAAAGCTCACCTGTAGATATTGACTGCTTAAAGATATGAAGTAAGATGATGCTGGATACAGAAGTATTTTTTAATACTTTTGAATTCATTTCATCAACACCAGAGGAAAAGGATACTAGGTTGTTTATCAGGTGTACTAAGCCATCAAGTGTAATGTCAACCGGTGCCATGTAGGGGTAATCTAAATCTTGTACATAGCGGATGTTAGAATTAACTTCTTGGGTGAAAACATATGCGTAAAACTAGTTAAATGCTTTATTACAGTCAGCATCGGAGTAGGGGTGCTGTGAACGTCATGTATTGATATATCATTACTGACACTATTCTCCCGTATTGTTTTGAAGGATTTGCTCGAATTATTCTTAAGTAGCGCAGGATGGGCTTTTGAAAAATATTTATTTTTTTCTTCACAAAGGGCGGAACAATACAGTTTTAGGTAGGTTTTATATTTACCCCGCGCGCACGGCGTACATTCGTGCTTTGCATATTTGTACAATCGTTTTTTCTTATTTCTCATGTGTTGATGCTTTCTTATACAGCAAGGGTTAGATTTATGATTTCATAGCGTGATAAGTGGGACCTGTTTGGCTACAAGTTCGGCCAGCTTGTCTCTAAATTGAACTCGCGGTTTCAGTGCACGTTAAAGATCCCCAGGTGGTCGAAATTATTCCGGAGCCCTCCACTACGGCACCTCTTCTTCCTTTCTTCTTTCACTCCCTCCTTTATCCCTTCCCTTACAGCGCGGTTAAGGTGTCCAACGATATACGAGACAGATACTGCGCCATTTCCTCTCCCCCAAAACCAATTATTATTATTATTATTATCTTCTACTGACCTGTTTTGAAATGAGGGCATTAGGATATTATCAGAAAACATTTGAAGTTCGTCAATTATTCGATTGTAATCTCTTCTGTTAAAGTCGCATATCTGTGATGTCAATACATCTGTCCATAAATGTCATTAAATCTGGACGTGTAGCGCCAGCTCCGAAAATAATGGCATAGGCAAACTTAAGGCTACAAAAATCTGCGGTTATTTCTAGTGCGCATGTGGCACGGGTAATAAAAGGCAGCGCCACCTGCTGTTGAGATCTCAGCTCAGTAGGGGGTCGCAGTTAGACCAATCTACTGACCCGCTGCATCGGCCGAGTCGGCGGCATTTCCGGCTGCCACAACTTGCTATCCTGGCTAATGTAAGTACAACTTCCATTATAGTCGGATACAACTCAAGAACCAAGCGGCTTTTCCCCCTGAAAGGACTCTCTTCCAGCCAGCGGCATAGACCAATTCTCATGAGCCTGCTAGAGTAACCATGTAGGAAGTGGCAGATGAAAGGGGATAGATAGTCTCCCCCTCAAAGGAGAGACTAATGTCACGATTGTCATTGTCACCGCGCTCCCTGCATTGTCAAGCTTGCAGGTTCGTGAGAATCAGCCGACGCCATTGGCTGGAAGAGGATCCCTTTACGGGGAAAAGCGACTTCGTTCTTGAGTTGTATCCGACTATATGCGAATTAGTGTAGCCAGAAAAAAAAATATCGCGATGTGGCATTAGGAAAACAACGGCTGAGCGGTGCAGCATGACGTGCCTCTACTGAAGTTTCTTGGCTCTGTGTGGTTGTGTACTAGCGGCATACTCAAAGGGCCAAGCTTGCACAGAAATTTTAGTTGAGTGAAGTCAAGTAGGGAATCAATGTTAAAGTTACGTATAAACCGACCACGTGATCCAGAATGTGAACAGCGTGATCTCAGTTTAGCGGAGTGTGCCGTGTAACTGCAGCGACTGTTATTCATTTTAGCGTGAGTGGAAAAGGCTTCACTTCCGTTGAACTGAACGGTAGCTGAAACTGCTCGTTTAACCATGCAGAGTATTACTCATAGCAGCATTGCTAAAAGAAAACGCTGCTCTTCGCCGTATAGTTGTTCTCAAACGAGAATTTTATAAGATAGGACGGCATAGTTCGTGAAGGTCAAAAGTGTTTGGTTTACATTCTGAACCAAGTGTGTGTTATATATATATATATATATATATATATATATTATATATATATATATATATATATTATATATATATATATATATATATATATATATATATATATATATATATCGTGATTATTCGAATGGCCTTTAAACCCTGACCAAGTTTTTTTGTTTCCGCTCTCGAATATCTCAGGTGAGCGCCATCCGACTGGCGTGTTCGGAAATGTCTCCCACCGAGACCTACGAACCACCGCTGACGTTCATCGTGGTCCAGAAGCGACACCACACGAGGTTCATGCCCGCCAACGACAGCGACGGGGTGGGCAAGTTCCGCAACGTTCCTCCCGGCACGACCGTAGACTCGGTGGTCACGCACCCGCTGGACTTCGACTTTTTCCTCTGCAGCCACTTCGGCATCCAGGTAGGCGACCTCTTCTCCGCTCTTGTTGCTATTGTGAGCGGGAACAAATGGTCTGCAGTGTTTTCGTTTATGAATTTGCGGAGGAAATAGTTCGGGCGCCGGCGTCGCCACAGTTGCTTCGCGTCGTTAGTGCATTAAAAATACCAGGAGCGCCAGCGGTGGACGCCTTCCAAAGCTTGAGAAAAAGGAACCATGGCCTCCGAGATTACCCTCGAGCGAGACAATGACGGAAGCTTTCCACATCACGTTGAGGCCACCAGGAGCGCTGTGACTGACTGCGACGTCATTGTTCGACCTTGAGGAAGCGGTAAAGGAAGTTGCGCACGGGGGGCCTCTAGGGCCAGTGCGGAATGATGCTGTCATGCGGATGTGGTCATTAGTTTTTCTTTTCGGCGTGGCGTCTACTGAGACAATGAGTGCGTAGGGTTTGGTGAAAAGAGAAGCGCTTGATGTTCGGCTGGGCCTGGTTGCTCGTACGTTAAAGCGGGATGCGGCTTTGAAGTCTCAAATAACGGCCAAAAAATGGATTTTTTTTAAATAGTCGTGTTGGCTTGTATGCCTCATTTTCAATGCTGTCCCGAAGTCGGGACAGCGACATAGATGACGATGACCGGCCAATGCGCTGATGACAGCCAGCAAGGAAATAATAGTTATTCACGGTATTTATGGGCGCCAGGGGATCTAAGGCCAAATAAAGACAGAAACATGTTTTGCATGCAGCATTAGGAGCAAGGCGAGCGCGTGCTGTTCTCATAGGCATTGCCGGTTTTTTCTACATTGCGTTTAAACACTCTCCTTCCCCCGCAATGTGTTCTGATAAAATAAGCGTATTAAAACCGCATACACCACGCCACATCACATCGTACCAAAAGCAGGACCACACCGCACCGCCACATACCACAATACGACGCGACCCAACCCACACGGCACTCGTAATCTGCGCATGTGAATAAATGTACCCCTCGGCGTACCCGCAGGGCACCAGTCGGCCGGCCCACTACTATATCGTGTGGGATGACTCCCAGTTCAGCGCGGACGATCTGCAGAAGCTCAGCTTCTACCTGTGCCACACATACTCCCGGTGTGCAAGGAGCGTGAGCATCCCGGCCCCTGTGTACCACGCGCACCTGGCCGCCTTCCGCGCAAAACAGCACATCGCCAGCAAGCTGGAGACGTGCGGCGTTGTCAGCGAGTCGTCTGGGGGCTGCGGGGACGCAGTGTTGACTACTGCCGAATACGTGGAGGCCGTCAAGATGCTGCAGGAACTACAGGCCTCCATGTACTTCGTGTAATGGAGGAGATTCTCCGTTGCCCCTGCATTCCGGTTACGGTGAGCCTGGAGGCGTACCACTGACGTCATACCCAACAGTTCTGGAGAAAAGCATTTTTGAACGAGAAAGTGTTTAAAGGCCTTTGCAGGGAGGGCATAGGGTATAGATAGGGTATTATGAGTGCAGTTTTCTTCATATATTGTGAGACAATTTCGTAGCTGCATAAGAATGCGATCCAACTTTAGAAAGCCGCATCATTCGCGACGTTCAAATCCATAGCCGTTAGCTGGTTGTCGAGCCTCGCGGGCGTCCCTTTGCAATAGAGAGAGGTAGAATGCCATTAAATTAAAGCTAATTTTAGCTGGCATGCTACACTCTAAACACGAATATACGCCCATATGGGAGTAAAAAAGAAAGTAAGCTGCCCTTTATCGTACAGGGCAGCTTTCCCCCTTTTTACACCTTTCTGTTTATAGTATACTCTGCGTGGGGAAAGGAATTGGGGCAGAAAGTCGCAAAGGGAGAAGCGCAAGAAATGTCGTTATAGAAGTAAAAGAAAAAAACAATAAGACCAAGGCATAAAAGGGTAAATAATTTGGGCTGATGTGCATACCGCTACAAGTAACGCTACAAGATAATAAATGGTGAAGTGCAGTGTGTCCTACAAAGGGGCTGACAGTGTTCACTTTATGAATAGTGCATAATGGTGAGAGCTTGAATTCATAGCGATGAGTTGTTTTCTATTTGCCTATTTAGAGGACATTGGCCTTCTGGACCCGAAGCATAGATCTTGGAGTCCGTTCTCTAAGATCGCTGTCGTGCCACTAGTCACTGTTTCCAACACTCTCTATAGATACCAATGTGATGAACATGGAGATCAAAAACTGTTCCTTGCGATCGAAAACAATCGCAAACAATCGGAAACAATGATAAAAGGCCTTTATTTTCTTGCAAGAAATACATCATCAGTTTATTTCAGTTGTAGCTGCGCGAGCCTGCTATAAGCAATTACTAATTGGTGGTCTTCGTTGTAAGAGGCTCGGACTGCCTTTGATAAAAATTCGACGAAACAATTTTCAGGTAGGCGTAAGTCTGCCAAGCCGCCACTAACCCTAACTAGTTTTCTTGCAGGCTGGCAAGATCAAGGATTTTCTCCTTGCGGTTTGACATGCGCTTGCCGACGAGTGCGGGCGCCAAGCGTTGTTGTTTTTGTGCCTTGAAATTGATTCAGTTCCAATAAAAAAAAATTTGGCCACAAAAAGTTGGCCGCTACCTGTGGTTTCCTTGTTTTTCAGTCACCGGCGCTTGCATTGGCTACTGTTGGCCGAGGCCAGTATGTTCTACTACAACACATGCTAAAAAACTGGTAGGGTTTTAAAACGTAGTTAAACCAAGTAGACGTGCGAAAGCATGTTTTTAGCTTGATCGGGTCATGGCTTTTGCTTTGCGGGGTAGTCGGCAAGTCTGGCGACGATATACTTTCTCCTTGCTAAAATAGTGGTAGGGTTTTAACGTAGATAACCCGAGCAGACGTGCTAAACCGAGTAGACCTGCGAAAGCACGTGTTTATTCTGGTTGGCTCATGGTTTTGCCTTGTTGGGTAGTCGGCACATTTGACGACGATATACTCCCTGCTAAAAACGTTGTAGGGTTTTAACGTAGCTAACCCGAGTAGACGTGCTAAACCGAGTTGACCTGCGAAAGCATGTGCTTATCCTGGTTGGCTCATGGTTCTGCCTTGCTGGGTAGTTGGCGCGTTTGACGACGATATACTCCCTGCTAAAAAAGTTGTAGGGTTTTAACATAGCTAACCCGAGTAGACGTGCTAAACCGAGTAGACCTGCGAAAGCATGCGCTTATCCTGGTTGGCTCATGGTATTGCTTTGCTGGGTAGCCGGCACGTTTGACGACGATATACTCCCTGCTAAAAAGTTGTAGGATTTTAACGTAGCTAACCCGAGTAGACGTGCTAAACCAAGTAGACCTGCGAAAGCATGTGCTTATCCAGGTTGGCTCATGGTTCTGCCTTGCTGGGTAGTTGGCGCGTTTGACGACGATATACTCCCTGCTAAAAAAGTTGTAGGGTTTTAACATAGCTAACCCGAGTAGACGTGCTAAACCGAGTAGACCTGCGAAAGCATGTGCTTATCCTGGTTGGCTCATGGTTCTGCCTTGCTGGGTAGTTGGCGCGTTTGACGACGATATACTCCCTGCTAAAAAAGTTGTAGGGTTTTAACGTAGCTAACCCGAGTAGACGTGCTAAACCGAGTAGACCTGCGAAAGCATGTGCTTATCCTGGTTGGCTCATGGTTCTGCCTTGCTGGGTAGTTGGCGCGTTTGACGACGATATACTCCCTGCTAAAAAAGTTGTAGGGTTTTAACATAGCTAACCCGAGTAGACGTGCTAAACCGAGTAGACCTGCGAAAGCATGCGCTTATCCTGGTTGGCTCATGGTATTGCTTTGCTGGGTAGCCGGCACGTTTGACGACGATATACTCCCTGCTAAAAAGTTGTAGGGTTTTAACGTAGCTAACCCGAGTAGACGTGCTAAACCGAGTAGACCTGCGAAAGCATGTGCTTATCCAGGTTGGCTCATGGTTCTGCCTTGCTGGGTAGTTGGCGCGTTTGACGACGATATACTCCCTGCTAAAAAAGTTGTAGGGTTTTAACATAGCTAACCCGAGTAGACGTGCTAAACCGAGTAGACCTGCGAAAGCATGTGCTTATCCTGGTTGGCTCATGGTTCTGCCTTGCTGGGTAGTTGGCGCGTTTGACGACGATATACTCCCTGCTAAAAAAGTTGTAGGGTTTTAACGTAGCTAACCCGAGTAGACGTGCTAAACCGACTAGACCTTCGAAAGCATGTGCTTATCCTTGTTGGCTCATGGTTCTGCCTTGCTGGGTAGTTGGCGCGTTTGACGACGATATACTCCCTGCTAAAAAAGTTGTAGGGTTTTAACATAGCTAACCCGAGTAGACGTGCTAAACCGAGTAGACCTGCGAAAGCATGTGCTTATCCAGGTTGGCTCATGGTTCTGCCTTGCTGGGTAGTTGGCGCGTTTGACGACGATATACTCCCTGCTAAAAAAGTTGTAGGGTTTTAACATAGCTAACCCGAGTAGACGTGCTAAACCGAGTAGACCTGCGAAAGCATGTGCTTATCCTGGTTGGCTCATGGTTCTGCCTTGCTGGGTAGTTGGCGCGTTTGACGACGATATACTCCCTGCTAAAAAAGTTGTAGGGTCTTAACGTAGCTAACCCGAGTAGACGTGCTAAACCGAGTAGACCTGCGAAAGCATGTGCTTATCCTGGTTGGCTCATGGTTCTGCCTTGCTGGGTAGTTGGCGCGTTTGACGACGATATACTCCCTGCTAAAAAAGTTGTAGGGTTTTAACATAGCTAACCCGAGTAGACGTGCTAAACCGAGTAGACCTGCGAAAGCATGCGCTTATCCTGGTTGGCTCATGGTATTGCTTTGCTGGGTAGCCGGCACGTTTCACGACGATATACTCCCTGCTAAAAAGTTGTAGGGTTTTAACGTAGCTAACCCGAGTAGACGTGCTAAACCGAGTAGACCTGCGAAAGCATGTGCTTATCCAGGTTGGCTCATGGTTCTGCCTTGCTGGGTAGTTGGCGCGTTTGACGACGATATACTCCCTGCTAAAAAAGTTGTAGGGTTTTAACATAGCTAACCCGAGTAGACGTGCCAAACCGAGTAGACCTGCGAAAGCATGTGCTTATCCTGGTTGGCTCATGGTTCTGCCTTGCTGGGTAGTTGGCGCGTTTGACGACGATATACTCCCTGCTAAAAAAGTTGTAGGGTTTTAACGTAGCTAACCCGAGTAGACGTGCTAAACCGACTAGACCTTCGAAAGCATGTGCTTATCCTTGTTGGCTCATGGTTCTGCCTTGCTGGGTAGTTGGCGCGTTTGACGACGATATACTCCCTGCGAAAAAAGTTGTAGGGTTTTAACGTAGCTAACCCGAGTAGACGTGCTAAACCGAGTAGACCTGCGAAAGCATGTGCTTATCCAGGTTGGCTCATGGTTCTGCCTTGCTGGGTAGTTGGCGCGTTTGACGACGATATACTCCCTGCTAAAAAAGTTGTAGGGTTTTAACATAGCTAACCCAAGTAGACGTGCTAAACCGAGTAGACCTGCGAAAGCATGTGCTTATCCTGGTTGGCTCATGGTTCTGCCTTGCTGGGTAGTTGGCGCGTTTGACGACGATATACTCCCTGCTAAAAAGTTGTAGGGTTTTAACATAGCTAACCCGAGTAGACGTGCTAAACCGAGTAGACCTGCGAAAGCATGTGCTTATCCTGGTTGGCTCATGGTTCTGCCTTGCTGGGTAGTTGGCGCGTTTGACGACGATATACTCCCTGCTAAAAAAGTTGTAGGGTTTTAACGTAGCTAACCCGAGTAGACGTGCTAAACCGAGTAGACCTGCGAAAGCATGTGCTTATCCAGGTTGGCTCATGGTTCTGCCTTGCTGGGTAGTTGGCGCGTTTGACGACGATATACTCCCTGCTAAAAAAGTTGTAGGGTTTTAACATAGCTAACCCGAGTAGACGTGCTAAACCGAGTAGACCTGCGAAAGCATGTGCTTATCCTGGTTGGCTCATGGTTCTGCCTTGCTGGGTAGTTGGCGCGTTTGACGACGATATACTCCCTGCTAAAAAGTTGTAGGGTTTTAACATAGCTAACCCGTGTAGACGTGCTAAACCGAGTAGACCTGCGAAAGCATGTGCTTATCCTGGTTGGCTCATGGTTCTGCCTTGCTGGGTAGTTGGCGCGTTTGACGACGATATACTCCCTGCTAAAAAAGTTGTAGGGTTTTAACGTAGCTAACCCGAGTAGACGTGCTAAACCGAGTAGACCTGCGAAAGCATGTGCTTATCCTGGTTGGCTCATGGTTCTGCCTTGCTGTGTAGTTGGCGCGTTTGACGACGATATACTCCCTGCTAAAAAAGTTGTAGGGTTTTAACGTAGCTAACCCGAGTAGACGTGCTAAACCGAGTAGACCTGCGAAAGCATGTGCTTATCCAGGTTGGCTGATGGTTCTGCCTTGCTGGGTAGTTGGCGCGTTTGACGACGATATACTCCCTGCTAAAAAAGTTGTAGGGTTTTAACATAGCTAACCCGAGTAGACGTGCTAAACCGAGTAGACCTGCGAAAGCATGTGCTTATCCTGGTTGGCTCATGGTTCTGCCTTGCTGGGTAGTTGGCGCGTTTGACGACGATATACTCCCTGCTAAAAAAGTTGTAGGGTTTTAACGTAGCTAACCCGAGTAGACGTGCTAAACCGAGTAGACCTGCGAAAGCATGCGCTTATCCTGGTTGGCTCATGGTATTGCTTTGCTGGGTAGCCGGCACGTTTGACGACCATATACTCCCTGCTAAAAAGTTGTAGGATTTTAACGTAGCTAACCCGAGTAGACGTGCTAAACCAAGTAGACCTGCGAAAGCATGTGCTTATCCAGGTTGGCTCATGGTTCTGCCTTGCTGGGTAGTTGGCGCGTTTGACGACGATATACTCCCTGCTAAAAAAGTTGTAGGGTTTTAACATAGCTAACCCGAGTAGACGTGCTAAACCGAGTAGACCTGCGAAAGCATGTGCTTATCCTGGTTGGCTCATGGTTCTGCCTTGCTGGGTAGTTGGCGCGTTTGACGACGATATACTCCCTGCTAAAAAAGTTGTAGGGTTTTAACGTAGCTAACCCGAGTAGACGTGCTAAACCGAGTAGACCTGCGAAAGCATGTGCTTATCCTGGTTGGCTCATGGTTCTGCCTTGCTGGGTAGTTGGCGCGTTTGACGACGATATACTCCCTGCTAAAAAAGTTGTAGGGTTTTAACATAGCTAACCCGAGTAGACGTGCTAAACCGAGTAGACCTGCGAAAGCATGCGCTTATCCTGGTTGGCTCATGGTATTGCTTTGCTGGGTAGCCGGCACGTTTGACGACGATATACTCCCTGCTAAAAAGTTGTAGGGTTTTAACGTAGCTAACCCGAGTAGACGTGCTAAACCGAGTAGACCTGCGAAAGCATGTGCTTATCCAGGTTGGCTCATGGTTCTGCCTTGCTGGGTAGTTGGCGCGTTTGACGACGATATACTCCCTGCTAAAAAAGTTGTAGGGTTTTAACATAGCTAACCCGAGTAGACGTGCTAAACCGAGTAGACCTGCGAAAGCATGTGCTTATCCTGGTTGGCTCATGGTTCTGCCTTGCTGGGTAGTTGGCGCGTTTGACGACGATATACTCCCTGCTAAAAAAGTTGTAGGGTTTTAACGTAGCTAACCCGAGTAGACGTGCTAAACCGACTAGACCTTCGAAAGCATGTGCTTATCCTTGTTGGCTCATGGTTCTGCCTTGCTGGGTAGTTGGCGCGTTTGACGACGATATACTCCCTGCTAAAAAAGTTGTAGGGTTTTAACATAGCTAACCCGAGTAGACGTGCTAAACCGAGTAGACCTGCGAAAGCATGTGCTTATCCTGGTTGGCTCATGGTTCTGCCTTGCTGGGTAGTTGGCGCGTTTGACGACGATATACTCCCTGCTAAAAAAGTTGTAGGGTTTTAACGTAGCTAACCCGAGTAGACGTGCTAAACCGAGTAGACCTGCGAAAGCATGTGCTTATCCTGGTTGGCTCATGGTTCTGCCTTGCTGGGTAGTTGGCGCGTTTGACGACGATATACTCCCTGCTAAAAAAGTTGTAGGGCTTTAACATAGCTAACCCGAGTAGACGTGCTAAACCGAGTAGACCTGCGAAAGCATGCGCTTATCCTGGTTGGCTCATGGTATTGCTTTGCTGGGTAGCCGGCACGTTTCACGACGATATACTCCCTGCTAAAAAGTTGTAGGGTTTTAACGTAGCTAACCCGAGTAGACGTGCTAAACCGAGTAGACCTGCGAAAGCATGTGCTTATCCAGGTTGGCTCATGGTTCTGCCTTGCTGGGTAGTTGGCGCGTTTGACGACGATATACTCCCTGCTAAAAAAGTTGTAGGGTTTTAACGTAGCTAACCCGAGTAGACGTGCTAAACCGACTAGACCTTCGAAAGCATGTGCTTATCCAGGTTGCTCATGGTTCTGCCTTGCTGGGTAGTTGGCGCGTTTGACGACGATATACTCCCTGCTAAAAAAGTTGTAGGGTTTTAACGTAGCTAACCCGAGTAGACGTGCTAAACCGACTAGACCTTCGAAAGCATGTGCTTATCCTTGTTGGCTCATGGTTCTGCCTTGCTGGGTAGTTGGCGCGTTTGACGACGATATACTCCCTGCGAAAAAAGTTGTAGGGTTTTAACGTAGCTAACCCGAGTAGACGTGCTAAACCGAGTAGACCTGCGAAAGCATGTGCTTATCCAGGTTGGCTCATGGTTCTGCCTTGCTGGGTAGTTGGCGCGTTTGACGACGATATACTCCCTGCTAAAAAGTTGTAGGGTTTTAACATAGCTAACCCGAGTAGACGTGCTAAACCGAGTAGACCTGCGAAAGCATGTGCTTATCCTGGTTGGCTCATGGTTCTGCCTTGCTGGGTAGTTGGCGCGTTTGACGACGATATACTCCCTGCTAAAAAAGTTGTAGGGTTTTAACGTAGCTAACCCGAGTAGACGTGCTAAACCGACTAGACCTTCGAAAGCATGTGCTTATCCTTGTTGGCTCATGGTTCTGCCTTGCTGGGTAGTTGGCGCGTTTGACGACGATATACTCCCTGCTAAAAAAGTTGTAGGGTTTTAACGTAGCTAACCCGAGTAGACGTGCTAAACCGACTAGACCTTCGAAAGCATGTGCTTATCCTGGTTGGCTCATGGTTCTGCCTTGCTGGGTAGTTGGCGCGTTTGACGACGATATACTCCCTGCTAAAAAAGTTGTAGGGTTTTAACGTAGCTAACCCGAGTAGACGTGCTAAACCGAGTAGACCTACGAAAGCATGTGCTTATCCAGGTTGGCTCATGGTTCTGCCTTGCTGGGTAGTTGGCGCGTTTGACGACGATATACTCCCTGCTAAAAAAGTTGTAGGGTTTTAACGTAGCTAACCCGAGTAGACGTGCTAAACCGACTAGACCTTCGAAAGCATGTGCTTATCCTTGTTGGCTCATGGTTCTGCCTTGCTGGGTAGTTGGCGCGTTTGACGACGATATACTCCCTGCTAAAAAAGTTGTAGGGTTTTAACATAGCTAACCCGAGTAGACGTGCTAAACCGAGTAGACCTGCGAAAGCATGTGCTTATCCTGGTTGGCTCATGGTTCTGCCTTGCTGGGTAGTTGGCGCGTTTGACGACGATATACTCGCTGCTAAAAAAGTTGTAGGGTTTTAACGTAGCTAACCCGAGTAGACGTGCTAAACCGACTAGACCTTCGAAAGCATGTGCTTATCCTTGTTGGCTCATGGTTCTGCCTTGCTGGGTAGTTGGCGCGTTTGACGACGATATACTCCCTGCTAAAAAAGTTGTAGGGTTTTAACGTAGCTAACCCGAGTAGACGTGCTAAACCGAGTAGACCTACGAAAGCATGTGCTTATCCAGGTTGGCTCATGGTTCTGCCTTGCTGGGTAGTTGGCGCGTTTGACGACGATATACTCCCTGCTAAAAACGTTGTAGGGTTTTAACATAGCTAACCCGAGTAGACGTGCTAAACCGAGTAGACCTGCGAAAGCATGTGCTTATCCTGGTTGGCTCATGGTTCTGCCTTGCTGGGTAGTTGGCGCGTTTGACGACGATATACTCCCTGCTAAAAATTTGTAGGGTTTTAACATAGCTAACCCGAGTAGACGTGCTAAACCGAGTAGACCTGCGAAAGCATGTGCTTATCCTGGTTGGCTCATGGTTCTGCCTTGCTGGGTAGTTGGCGCGTTTGACGACGATATACTCCCTGCTAAAAAATTTGTAGGGTTTTAACGTAGCTAACCCGAGTAGACGTGCTAAACCGAGTAGACCTGCGAAAGCATGTGCTTATCCAGGTTGGCTCATGGTTCTGCCTTGCTGGGTAGTTGGCGCGTTTGACGACGATATACTCCCTGCTAAAAAAGTTGTAGGGTTTTAACATAGCTAACCCGAGTAGACGTGCTAAACCGAGAAGACCTGCGAAAGCATGTGCTTATCCTGGTTGGCTCATGGTTCTGCCTTGCTGGGTAGTTCTCGCGTTTGACGACGATATACTCCCTGCTAAAAAGTTAGGGTTTTAACATAGCTAACCCGAGTAGACGTGCTAAACCGAGTAGACCTGCGAAAGCATGTGCTTATCCTGGTTGGCTCATGGTTCTGCCTTGCTGGGTAGTTGGCGCGTTTGACGACGATATACTCCCTGCTAAAAAAGTTGTAGGGTTTTAACGTAGCTAACCCGAGTAGACGTGCTAAACCGAGTAGACCTGCGAAAGCATGTGCTTATCCTGGTTGGCTCATGGTTCTGCCTTGCTGTGTAGTTGGCGCGTTTGACGACGATATACTCCCTGCTAAAAAAGTTGTAGGGTTTTAACGTAGCTAACCCGAGTAGACGTGCTAAACCGAGTAGACCTGCGAAAGCATGTGCTTATCCAGGTTGGCTGATGGTTCTGCCTTGCTGGGTAGTTGGCGCGTTTGACGACGATATACTCCCTGCTAAAAAAGTTGTAGGGTTTTAACATAGCTAACCCGAGTAGACGTGCTAAACCGAGTAGACCTGCGAAAGCATGTGCTTATCCTGGTTGGCTCATGGTTCTGCCTTGCTGGGTAGTTGGCGCGTTTGACGACGATATACTCCCTGCTAAAAAAGTTGTAGGGTTTTAACGTAGCTAACCCGAGTAGACGTTCTAAACCGAGTAGACCTGCGAAAGCATGTGCTTATCCAGGTTGGCTCATGGTTCTGCCTTGCTGGGTAGTTGGCGCGTTTGACGACGATATACTCCCTGCTAAAAAAGTTGTAGGGTTTTAACATAGCTAACCCGAGTAGACGTGCTAAACCGAGTAGACCTGCGAAAGCATGTGCTTATCCTGGTTGGCTCATGGTTCTGCCTTGCTGGGCAGTTGGCGCGTTTGACGACGATATACTCCCTGCTAAAAAAGTTGTAGGGTTTTAACATAGCTAACCCGAGTAGACGTGCTAAACCGAGTAGACCTGCGAAAGCATGTGCTTATCCAGGTTGGCTCATGGTTCTGCCTTGCTGGGTAGTTGGCGCGTTTGACGACGATATACTTCCTGCTAAAAAAGTTGTAGGGTTTTAACATAGCTAACCCGAGTAGACGTGCTAAACCGAGTAGACCTGCGAAAGCATGTGCTTATCCTGGTTGGCTCATGGTTCTGCCTTGCTGGGTAGTTGGCGCGTTTGACGACGATATACTCCCTGCTAAAAAAGTTGTAGGGTTTTAACGTAGCTAACCCGAGTAGACGTGCTAAACCGAGTAGACCTGCGAAAGCATGTGCTTATCCAGGTTGGCTCATGGTTCTGCCTTGCTGGGTAGTTGGCGCGTTTGACGACGATATACTCCCTGCTAAAAAAGTTGTAGGGTTTTAACATAGCTAACCCGAGTAGACGTGCTAAACCGACTAGACCTTCGAAAGCATGTGCTTATCCTTGTTGGCTCATGGTTCTGCCTTGCTGGGTAGTTGGCGCGTTTGACGACGATATACTCCCTGCTAAAAAAGTTGTAGGGTTTTAACGTAGCTAACCCGAGTAGACGTGCTAAACCGAGTAGACCTGCGAAAGCATGTGCTTATTCAGGTTGGCTCATGGTTCTGCCTTGCTGGGTAGTTGGCGCGTTTGACGACGATATACTCCCTGCTAAAAAAGTTGTAGGGTTTTAACATAGCTAACCCGAGTAGACGTGCTAAACCGAGTAGACCTGCGAAAGCATGTGCTTATCCTGGTTGGCTCATGGTTCTGCCTTGCTGGGTAGTTGGCGCGTTTGACGACGATATACTCCCTGCTAAAAAGTTGTAGGGTTTTAACATAGCTAACCCGAGTAGACGTGCTAAACCGAGTAGACCTGCGAAAGCATGTGCTTATCCTGGTTGGCTCATGGTTCTGCCTTGCTGGGTAGTTGGCGCGTTTGACGACGATATACTCCCTGCTAAAAAAGTTGTAGGGTTTTAACGTAGCTAACCCGAGTAGACGTGCTAAACCGAGTAGACCTGCGAAAGCATGTGCTTATCCAGGTTGGCTCATGGTTCTGCCTTGCTGGGTAGTTGGCGCGTTTGACGACGATATACTCCCTGCTAAAAAGTTGTAGGGTTTTAACATAGCTAACCCGAGTAGACGTGCTAAACCGAGTAGACCTGCGAAAGCATGTGCTTATCCTGGTTGGCTCATGGTTCTGCCTTGCTGGGTAGTTGGCGCGTTTGACGACGATATACTCCCTGCTAAAAAGTTGTAGGGTTTTAACATAGCTAACCTGAGTAGACGTGCTAAACCGAGTAGACCTGCGAAAGCATGTGCTTATCCTGGTTGGCTCATGGTTCTGCCTTGCTGGGTAGTTGGCGCGTTTGACGACGATATACTCGCTGCTAAAAAGTTGTAGGGTTTTAACATAGCTAACCCGAGTAGACGTGCTAAACCGAGTAGACCTGCGAAAGCATGTGCTTATCCTGGTTGGCTCATGGTTCTGCCTTGCTGGGTAGTTGGCGCGTTTGACGACGATATACTCCCTGCTAAAAAAGTTGTAGGGTTTTAACGTAGCTAACCCGAGTAGACGTGCTAAACCGAGTAGACCTGCGAAAGCATGTGCTTATCCAGGTTGGCTCATGGTTCTGCCTTGCTGGGTAGTTGGCGCGTTTGACGACGATATACTCCCTGCTAAAAAAGTTGTAGGGTTTTAACATAGCTAACCCGAGTAGACGTGCTAAACCGAGTAGACCTGCGAAAGCATGTGCTTATCCTGGTTGGCTCATGGTTCTGCCTTGCTGGGTAGTTGGCGCGTTTGACGACGATATACTCCCTGCTAAAAAGTTGTAGGGTTTTAACATAGCTAACCCGAGTAGACGTGCTAAACCGAGTAGACCTGCGAAAGCATGTGCTTATCCTGGTTGGCTCATGGTTCTGCCTTGCTGGGTAGTTGGCGCGTTTGACGACGATATACTCCCTGCTAAAAAAGTTGTAGGGTTTTAACGTAGCTAACCCGAGTAGACGTGCTAAACCGAGTAGACCTGCGAAAGCATGTGCTTATCCAGGTTGGCTGATGGTTCTGCCTTGCTGGGTAGTTGGCGCGTTTGACGACGATATACTCCCTGCTAAAAAAGTTGTAGGGTTTTAACATAGCTAACCCGAGTAGACGTGCTAAACCGAGTAGACCTGCGAAAGCATGTGCTTATCCTGGTTGGCTCATGGTTCTGCCTTGCTGGGTAGTTGGCGCGTTTGACGACGATATACTCCCTGCTAAAAAAGTTGTAGGGTTTTAACGTAGCTAACCCGAGTAGACGTTCTAAACCGAGTAGACCTGCGAAAGCATGTGCTTATCCAGGTTGGCTCATGGTTCTGCCTTGCTGGGTAGTTGGCGCGTTTGACGACGATATACTCCCTGCTAAAAAAGTTGTAGGGTTTTAACATAGCTAACCCGAGTAGACGTGCTAAACCGAGTAGACCTGCGAAAGCATGTGCTTATCCTGGTTGGCTCATGGTTCTGCCTTGCTGGGTAGTTGGCGCGTTTGACGACGATATACTCCCTGCTAAAAAAGTTGTAGGGTTTTAACATAGCTAACCCGAGTAGACGTGCTAAACCGAGTAGACCTGCGAAAGCATGTGCTTATCCAGGTTGGCTCATGGTTCTGCCTTGCTGGGTAGTTGGCGCGTTTGACGACGATATACTCCCTGCTAAAAAAGTTGTAGGGTTTTAACATAGCTAACCCGAGTAGACATGCTAAACCGAGTAGACCTGCGAAAGCATGTGCTTATCCTGGTTGGCTCATGGTTCTGCCTTGCTGGGTAGTTGGCGCGTTTGACGACGATATACTCCCTGCTAAAAAAGTTGTAGGGTTTTAACATAGCTAACCCGAGTAGACGTGCTAAACCGAGTAGACCTGCGAAAGCATGTGCTTATCCAGGTTGGCTGATGGTTCTGCCTTGCTGGGTAGTTGGCGCGTTTGAGGACGATATACTCCCTGCTAAAAAAGTTGTAGGGTTTTAACGTAGCTAACCCGAGTAGACGTGCTAAACCGAGTAGACCTGCGAAAGCATGTGCTTATCCAGGTTGGCTCATGGTTCTGCCTTGCTGGGTAGTTGGCGCGTTTGACGACGATATACTCCCTGCTAAAAAAGTTGTAGGGTTTTAACATAGCTAACCCGAGCAGACGTGCTAAACCGAGTAGACCTGCGAAAGCATGTGCTTATCCTGGTTGGCTCATGGTATTGCTTTGCTGGGTAGCCGGCACGTTTGACGACGATATACTCCCTGCTAAAAAGTTGTAGGGTTTTAACGTAGCTAACCCGAGTAGACGTGCTAAACCGAGTAGACCTGCGAAAGCATGTGCTTATCCTGGTTGGCTCATGGTTTCGCCTTGTTGGGTAGCCGGCACGTTTGACGACGATATACTCCCTGCTAAAAAGTGGTAGGGGTTTAACGTAGCTAACCCAAGTAGACGTGCTGAACCGAGTAGACCTGCGAAAGCATGTGCTTATCCTGGTTGGCTCGTGGTTTTGCCTTGCTCGGTAGTCGGCATGTTTGACGACGATATACTCCCTGCTAAAAAGTTGTAGGGTTTTAACGTAGCTAACCCGAGTAGACGTGCTAAACCGAGTAGACCTGCGAAAGCACGTGTTTACCCTGGTTGGCTCATGGTATTGCTTTGCTGGGTAGCCGGCACGTTTGACGACGATATACTCCCTGCTAAAAAGTTGTAGGGTTTTAACGTAGCTAACCCGAGTAGACGTGCTAACCCGAGTAGACCTGCGAAAGCATGTGCTTATCCTGGTTGGCTCATGGTTTCGCCTTGTTTTGTAGCCGGCACGTTTGACGACGAAATACTCCCTGCTAAAATTGGTAGGGTTTTAACGCAGCTAACCCAAGTAGACGTGCTAAACCGAGTAGACCTGCGAAAGCACGTGTTTATCCTGGTTGGCTCATGGTATTGCTTTGCTGGGTAGCCGGCACGTTTGACGACGATATACTCCCTGCTAAAAAAGTTGTAGGGTTTTAACATAGCTAACCCGAGTAGACGTGCTAAATCGAGTAGACCTGCGAAAGCATGTGCTTATCCTGGTTGGCTCATGGTATTGCTTTGCTGGGTAGCCGGCACGTTTGACGACGATATACTCCCTGCTAAAAAAGTGGTAGGGGTTTAACATAGCTAACTCGAGTAGACGTGCTAAACCGAGTAGACCTGCGAAAGCACGTGTTTATCATGGTTGGCTCATGGTTTTGCCTTGTTGGGTAGCCGGCACGTTTGACGACGATATACTCCCTGCTAAAAAGTGGTAGGGTTTTAACGCAGCTAACCCAAGTAGACGTGCTAAACCGAGTAGACCTGCGAAAGTATGTGCTTATCCTGGTTGGCTCATGGTTTTGCCTTGCTGTGTAGCTGGCACGTTTGACGACGATATACTCCCTGCTAAAAAAGTTGTAGGGTTTTAACATAGCTAACCCGAGTAGACGTGCTAAACCGAGTAGACCTGCGAAAGCACGGGTTTATCCTGGTTGGCTCATGGTATTGCTTTGCTGGGTAGCCGGCACGTTTGACGACGATATACTCCCTGCTAAAAAGTTGTAGGGTTTTAACGTAGCTAACCCGAGTAGACGTGCTAAACCGAGTAGACCTGCGAAAGCATGTGCTTATCCTGGTTGGCTCATGGTTTCGCCTTGTTGGGTAGCCGGCACGTTTGACGACGATATACTCCCTGCTAAAAAGTTGTAGGGTTTTAACGTAGCTAACCCGAGTAGACGTGCTAAACCGAGTAGACCTGCGAAAGCATGTGCTTATCCTGGTTGGCTCATGGTTTTGCCTTGCTGGGTAGTCGGCACCTTTGACGACGATATACTCCCTGCTAAAAAACTGGTAGGGTTTAACGTAGCTAACCCGAGTAGACGTGCTAAACCGAGTAGACCTGCGAAAGCACGTGTTTATCATGGTTGGCTCATGGTTTTGCCTTGTTGGGTAGCCGGCACGTTTGACGACGATATACTCCCTGCTAAAAAGTGGTAGGGTTTTAACGCAGCTAACCCAAGTAGACGTGCTAAACCGAGTAGACCTGCGAAAGTATGTGTTTATCCTGGTTGGCTCATGGTTTTGCCTTGCTGGGTAGTCGGCACCTTTGACGACGATATACTCCCTGCTAAAAAACTGGTAGGGTTTAACGTAGCTAACCCGAGTAGACGTGCTAAACCGAGTAGACCTGCGAAAGCATGTGCTTATCCAGGTTGGCTCATGGTTCTGCCTTGCTGGGTAGTTGGCGCGTTTGACGACGATATACTCCCTGCTAAAAAAGTTGTAGGGTTTTAACATAGCTAACCCGAGTAGACGTGCTAAACCGAGTAGACCTGCGAAAGCATGTGCTTATCCTGGTTGGCTCATGGTTCTGCCTTGCTGGGTAGTTGGCGCGTTTGACGACGATATACTCCCTGCTAAAAAGTTGTAGGGTTTTAACATAGCTAACCCGAGTAGACGTGCTAAACCGAGTAGACCTGCGAAAGCATGTGCTTATCCTGGTTGGCTCATGGTTCTGCCTTGCTGGGTAGTTGGCGCGTTTGACGACGATATACTCCCTGCTAAAAAAGTTGTAGGGTTTTAACGTAGCTAACCCGAGTAGACGTGCTAAACCGAGTAGACCTGCGAAAGCATGTGCTTATCCAGGTTGGCTGATGGTTCTGCCTTGCTGGGTAGTTGGCGCGTTTGACGACGATATACTCCCTGCTAAAAAAGTTGTAGGGTTTTAACATAGCTAACCCGAGTAGACGTGCTAAACCGAGTAGACCTGCGAAAGCATGTGCTTATCCTGGTTGGCTCATGGTTCTGCCTTGCTGGGTAGTTGGCGCGTTTGACGACGATATACTCCCTGCTAAAAAAGTTGTAGGGTTTTAACGTAGCTAACCCGAGTAGACGTTCTAAACCGAGTAGACCTGCGAAAGCATGTGCTTATCCAGGTTGGCTCATGGTTCTGCCTTGCTGGGTAGTTGGCGCGTTTGACGACGATATACTCCCTGCTAAAAAAGTTGTAGGGTTTTAACATAGCTAACCCGAGTAGACGTGCTAAACCGAGTAGACCTGCGAAAGCATGTGCTTATCCTGGTTGGCTCATGGTTCTGCCTTGCTGGGTAGTTGGCGCGTTTGACGACGATATACTCCCTGCTAAAAAAGTTGTAGGGTTTTAACATAGCTAACCCGAGTAGACGTGCTAAACCGAGTAGACCTGCGAAAGCATGTGCTTATCCAGGTTGGCTCATGGTTCTGCCTTGCTGGGTAGTTGGCGCGTTTGACGACGATATACTCCCTGCTAAAAAAGTTGTAGGGTTTTAACATAGCTAACCCGAGTAGACATGCTAAACCGAGTAGACCTGCGAAAGCATGTGCTTATCCTGGTTGGCTCATGGTTCTGCCTTGCTGGGTAGTTGGCGCGTTTGACGACGATATACTCCCTGCTAAAAAAGTTGTAGGGTTTTAACATAGCTAACCCGAGTAGACGTGCTAAACCGAGTAGACCTGCGAAAGCATGTGCTTATCCTGGTTGGCTCATGGTTCTGCCTTGCTGGGTAGTTGGCGCGTTTGAGGACGATATACTCCCTGCTAAAAAAGTTGTAGGGTTTTAACGTAGCTAACCCGAGTAGACGTGCTAAACCGAGTAGACCTGCGAAAGCATGTGCTTATCCAGGTTGGCTCATGGTTCTGCCTTGCTGGGTAGTTGGCGCGTTTGACGACGATATACTCCCTGCTAAAAAAGTTGTAGGGTTTTAACATAGCTAACCCGAGCAGACGTGCTAAACCGAGTAGACCTGCGAAAGCATGTGCTTATCCTGGTTGGCTCATGGTATTGCTTTGCTGGGTAGCCGGCACGTTTGACGACGATATACTCCCTGCTAAAAAGTTGTAGGGTTTTAACGTAGCTAACCCGAGTAGACGTGCTAAACCGAGTAGACCTGCGAAAGCATGTGCTTATCCTGGTTGGCTCATGGTTTCGCCTTGTTGGGTAGCCGGCACGTTTGACGACGATATACTCCCTGCTAAAAAGTGGTAGGGTTTTAACGTAGCTAACCCAAGTAGACGTGCTGAACCGAGTAGACCTGCGAAAGCATGTGCTTATCCTGGTTGGCTCGTGGTTTTGCCTTGCTCGGTAGTCGGCATGTTTGACGACGATATACTCCCTGCTAAAAAGTTGTAGGGTTTTAACGTAGCTAACCCGAGTAGACGTGCTAAACCGAGTAGACCTGCGAAAGCACGTGTTTACCCTGGTTGGCTCATGGTATTGCTTTGCTGGGTAGCCGGCACGTTTGACGACGATATACTCCCTGCTAAAAAGTTGTAGGGTTTTAACGTAGCTAACCCGAGTAGACGTGCTAACCCGAGTAGACCTGCGAAAGCATGTGCTTATCCTGGTTGGCTCATGGTTTCGCCTTGTTTTGTAGCCGGCACGTTTGACGACGAAATACTCCCTGCTAAAATTGGTAGGGTTTTAACGCAGCTAACCCAAGTAGACGTGCTAAACCGAGTAGACCTGCGAAAGCACGTGTTTATCCTGGTTGGCTCATGGTATTGCTTTGCTGGGTAGCCGGCACGTTTGACGACGATATACTCCCTGCTAAAAAAGTTGTAGGGTTTTAACATAGCTAACCCGAGTAGACGTGCTAAATCGAGTAGACCTGCGAAAGCATGTGCTTATCCTGGTTGGCTCATGGTATTGCTTTGCTGGGTAGCCGGCACGTTTGACGACGATATACTCCCTGCTAAAAAAGTGGTAGGGGTTTAACATAGCTAACTCGAGTAGACGTGCTAAACCGAGTAGACCTGCGAAAGCACGTGTTTATCATGGTTGGCTCATGGTTTTGCCTTGTTGGGTAGCCGGCACGTTTGACGACGATATACTCCCTGCTAAAAAGTGGTAGGGTTTTAACGCAGCTAACCCAAGTAGACGTGCTAAACCGAGTAGACCTGCGAAAGTATGTGCTTATCCTGGTTGGCTCATGGTTTTGCCTTGCTGTGTAGCTGGCACGTTTGACGACGATATACTCCCTGCTAAAAAAGTTGTAGGGTTTTAACATAGCTAACCCGAGTAGACGTGCTAAACCGAGTAGACCTGCGAAAGCACGGGTTTATCCTGGTTGGCTCATGGTATTGCTTTGCTGGGTAGCCGGCACGTTTGACGACGATATACTCCCTGCTAAAAAGTTGTAGGGTTTTAACGTAGCTAACCCGAGTAGACGTGCTAAACCGAGTAGACCTGCGAAAGCATGTGCTTATCCTGGTTGGCTCATGGTTTCGCCTTGTTGGGTAGCCGGCACGTTTGACGACGATATACTCCCTGCTAAAAAGTTGTAGGGTTTTAACGTAGCTAACCCGAGTAGACGTGCTAAACCGAGTAGACCTGCGAAAGCATGTGCTTATCCTGGTTGGCTCATGGTTTTGCCTTGCTGGGTAGTCGGCACCTTTGACGACGATATACTCCCTGCTAAAAAACTGGTAGGGTTTAACGTAGCTAACCCGAGTAGACGTGCTAAACCGAGTAGACCTGCGAAAGCACGTGTTTATCATGGTTGGCTCATGGTTTTGCCTTGTTGGGTAGCCGGCACGTTTGACGACGATATACTCCCTGCTAAAAAGTGGTAGGGTTTTAACGCAGCTAACCCAAGTAGACGTGCTAAACCGAGTAGACCTGCGAAAGTATGTGTTTATCCTGGTTGGCTCATGGTTTTGCCTTGCTGGGTAGTCGGCACCTTTGACGACGATATACTCCCTGCTAAAAAACTGGTAGGGTTTAACGTAGCTAACCCGAGTAGACGTGCTAAACCGAGTAGACCTGCGAAAGCACGTGTCTATCATGGTTGGCTCATGGTTTTGCCTTGCTGGGTAGTAGGCACGTTTGATGACGATATACTCCCTGCTAAAAAACTGGTAGGGTTTAACGTAGCTAACCCGAGTAGACGTGCTAAACCGAGTAGACCTGCGAAAGTATGTGCTTATCCTGGTTGGCTCATGGTTTTGCCTTGTTGGGTAGCCGGCACGTTTGACGACGATATACTCCCTGCTAAAAAGTGGTAGGGTTTTAACGCAGCTAACCCAAGTAGACGTGCTAAATCGAGTAGACCTGCGAAAGTATGTGCTTATCCTGGTTGGCTCATGGTTTTGCCTTGCTGGGTAGTCGGCACCTTTGACGACGATATACTCCCTACTAAAAAGTGGTAGGGTTTTAACGCAGCTAACCCAAGTAGACGTGCTAAATCGAGTAGACCTGCGAAAGCACGTGTTTATCCTGGTTGGCTCATGGTTTTGCCTTGTTGGGTAGCCGGCACGTTTGACGACGATATACTCCCTGCTAAAAAGTGGTAGGGTTTTAACGCAGCTAACCCAAGTAGACGTGCTAAACCGAGTAGACCTGCGAAAGTATGTGCTTATCCTGGTTGGCTCATGGTTTTGCCTTGTTGGGTAGCCGGCACGTTTGACGACGATATACTCCCTGCTAAAAAGTGGTAGGGTTTTAACGCAGCTAACCCAAGTAGACGTGCTAAACCGAGTAGACCTGCGAAAGTATGTGCTTATCCTGGTTGGCTCATGGTTTTGCCTTGCTGTGTAGCTGGCACGTTTGACGACGATATACTCCCTGTCAAAAAGTGGTAGGGTTTTAACGTAGCTAACTCGAGTAGACGTGCTAAATCGAGTAGACCTGCGAAAGTATGTGCTTATCCTGGTTGGCTCATGGTTTTGCCTTGTTGGGTAGCCGGCACGTTTGACGACGATATACTCCCTGCTAAAAAGTGGTAGGGTTTTAACGCAGCTAACCCAAGTAGACGTGCTAAACCGAGTAGACCTGCGAAAGTATGTGCTTATCCTGGTTGGCTCATGGTTTTGCCTTGCTGTGTAGCTGGCACGTTTGACGACGATATACTCCCTGTCAAAAAGTGGTAGGGTTTTAACGTAGCTAACTCGAGTAGACGTGCTAAATCGAGTAGACCTGCGAAAGCACGTGTTTATCCTGGTTGGCTCATGGTTTTGCCTTGTTGGGTAGCCGGCACGTTTGACGACGATATACTCCCTGCTAAAAAGTGGTAGGGTTTTAACGCAGCTAACCCAAGTAGACGTGCTAAATCGAGTAGACCTGCGAAAGTATGTGCTTATCCTGGTTGGCTCATGGTTTTGCCTTGCTGTGTAGCTGGCACGTTTGACGACGATATACTCCCTGTCAAAAAGTGGTAGGGTTTTAACGTAGCTAACTCGAGTAGACGTGCTAAATCGAGTAGACCTGCGAAAGTATGTGCTTATCCTGGTTGGCTCATGGTTTTGCCTTGCTGTGTAGCTGGCACGTTTGACGACGATATACTCCCTGTCAAAAAGTGGTAGGGTTTTAACGCAGCTAACCCGAGTAGACGTGCTAAATCGAGTAGACCTGCGAAAGTATGTGCTTATCCTGGTTGGCTCATGGTTTTGCCTTGTTGGGTAGCCGGCACGTTTGACGACGATATACTCCCTGTCAAAAAGTGGTAGGGTTTTAACGCAGCTAACCCAAGTAGACGTGCTAAATCGAGTAGACCTGCGAAAGTATGTGCTTATCCTGGTTGGCTCATGGTTTTGCCTTGCTGTGTAGCTGGCACGTTTGACGACGATATACTCCCTGTCAAAAAGTGGTAGGGTTTTAACGTAGCTAACTCGAGTAGACGTGCTAAATCGAGTAGACCTGCGAAAGCACGTGTTTATCCTGGTTGGCTCATGGTTTTGCCTTGTTGGGTAGCCGGCACGTTTGACGACGATATACTCCCTGCTAAAAAGTGGTAGGGTTTTAACGCAGCTAACCCAAGTAGACGTGCTAAATCGAGTAGACCTGCGAAAGCACGTGTTTATCCTGGTTGGCTCATGGTTTTGCCTTGTTGGGTAGCCGGCACGTTTGACGACGATATACTCCCTGCTAAAAAGTGGTAGGGTTTTAACGCAGCTAACCCAAGTAGACGTGCTAAACTGAGTAGACCTGCGAAAGTATGTGCTTATCCTGGTTGGCTCATGGTTTTGCCTTGTTGGGTAGCCGGCACGTTTGACGACGATATACTCCCTGCTAAAAAGTGGTAGGGTTTTAACGCAGCTAACCCAAGTAGACGTGCTAAACCGAGTAGACCTGCGAAAGTATGTGCTTATCCTGGTTGGCTCATGGTTTTGCCTTGCTGTGTAGCTGGCACGTTTGACGACGATATACTCCCTGTCAAAAAGTGGTAGGGTTTTAACGTAGCTAACTCGAGTAGACGTGCTAAACCGAGTAGACCTGCGAAAGTATGTGCTTATCCTGGTTGGCTCATGGTTTTGCCTTGTTGGGTAGCCGGCACGTTTGACGACGATATACTCCCTGCTAAAAAGTGGTAGGGTTTTAACGCAGCTAACCCAAGTAGACGTGCTAAACCGAGTAGACCTGCGAAAGTATGTGCTTATCCTGGTTGGCTCATGGTTTTGCCTTGTTGGGTAGCCGGCACGTTTGACGACGATATACTCCCTGCTAAAAAGTGGTAGGGTTTTAACGCAGCTAACCCAAGTAGACGTGCTAAACCGAGTAGACCTGCGAAAGTATGTGCTTATCCTGGTTGGCTCATGGTTTTGCCTTGTTGGGTAGCCGGCACGTTTGACGACGATATACTCCCTGCTAAAAAGTGGTAGGGTTTTAACGCAGCTAACCCAAGTAGACGTGCTAAACCGAGTAGACCTGCGAAAGTATGTGCTTATCCTGGTTGGCTCATGGTTTTGCCTTGTTGGGTAGCCGGCACGTTTGACGACGATATACTCCCTGCTAAAAAGTGGTAGGGTTTTAACGCAGCTAACCCAAGTAGACGTGCTAAACCGAGTACACCTGCGAAAGTATGTGCTTATCCTGGTTGGCTCATGGTTTTGCCTTGTTGGGTAGCCGGCACGTTTGACGACGATATACTCCCTACTAAAAAGTGGTAGGGTTTTAACGCAGCTAACCCAAGTAGACGTGCTAAACCGAGTAGACCTGCGAAAGTATGTGCTTATCCTGGTTGGCTCATGGTTTTGCCTTGTTGGGTAGCCGGCACGTTTGACGACGATATACTCCCTGCTAAAAAGTGGTAGGGTTTTAACGCAGCTAACCCAAGTAGACGTGCTAAACCGAGTAGACCTGCGAAAGTATGTGCTTATCCTGGTTGGCTCATGGTTTTGCCTTGTTGGGTAGCCGGCACGTTTGACGACGATATACTCCCTGCTAAAAAGTGGTAGGGTTTTAACGCAGCTAACCCAAGTAGACGTGCTAAACCGAGTAGACCTGCGAAAGTATGTGCTTATCCTGGTTGGCTCATGGTTTTGCCTTGCTGTGTAGCTGGCACGTTTGACGACGATATACTCCCTGTCAAAAAGTGGTAGGGTTTTAACGTAGCTAACTCGAGTAGACGTGCTAAATCGAGTAGACCTGCGAAAGCATGTGTTTATCCTGGTTGGCTCACGGTTTTGCCTTGTTGGGTAGCCGGCACGTTTGACGACGATATACTCCCTGCTAAAAAGTGGTAGGGTTTTAACGCAGCTAACCCAAGTAGACGTGCTAAACCGAGTAGACCTGCGAAAGTATGTGCTTATCCTGGTTGGCTCATGGTTTTGCCTTGCTGTGTAGCTGGCACGTTTGACGACGATATACTCCCTGTCAAAAAGTGGTAGGGTTTTAACGTAGCTAACTCGAGTAGACGTGCTAAATCGAGTAGACCTGCGAAAGTATGTGCTTATCCTGGTTGGCTCATGGTTTTGCCTTGCTGTGTAGCTGGCACGTTTGACGACGATATACTCCCTGTCAAAAAGTGGTAGGGTTTTAACGTAGCTAACTCGAGTAGACGTGCTAAACCGAGTAGACCTGCGAAAGTATGTGCTTATCCTGGTTGGCTCATGGTTTTGCCTTGCTGTGTAGCTGGCACGTTTGACGACGATATACTCCCTGTCAAAAAGTGGTAGGGTTTTAATGTAGCTAACTCGAGTAGACGTGCTAAATCGAGTAGACCTGCGAAAGCACGTGTTTATCCTGGTTGGCTCATGGTTTTGCCTTGTTGGGTAGCCGGCACGTTTGACGACGATATACTCCCTGCTAAAAAGTGGTAGGGTTTTAACGTAGCTAACTCGAGTAGACGTGCTAAATCGAGTAGACCTGCGAAAGTATGTGCTTATCCTGGTTGGCTCATGGTTTTGCCTTGCTGTGTAGCTGGCACGTTTGACGACGATATACTCCCTGTCAAAAAGTGGTAGGGTTTTAACGTAGCTAACTCGAGTAGACGTGCTAAATCGAGTACACCTGCGAAAGTATGTGCTTATCCTGGTTGGCTCATGGTTTGGCCTTGCTGTGTAGCTGGCACGTTTGACGACGATATACTCCCTGTCAAAAAGTGGTAGGGTTTTAACGTAGCTAACTCGAGTAGACGTGCTAAACCGAGTAGACCTGCGAAAGTATGTGCTTATCCTGGTTGGCTCATGGTTTTGCCTTGCTGTGTAGCTGGCACGTTTGACGACGATATACTCCCTGTCAAAAAGTGGTAGGGTTTTAACGCAGCTAACCCAAGCAGACGTGCTAAACCGAGTAGACCTGCGAAAGTATGTGCTTATCCTGGTTGGCTCATGGTTTTGCCTTGCTGTGTAGCTGGCACGTTTGACGACGATATACTCCCTGTCAAAAAGTGGTAGGGTTTTAACGTAGCTAACTCGAGTAGACGTGCTAAATCGAGTACACCTGCGAAAGTATGTGCTTATCCTGGTTGGCTCATGGTTTTGCCTTGCTGTGTAGCTGGCACGTTTGACGACGATATACTCCCTGTCAAAAAGTGGTAGGGTTTTAACGTAGCTAACTCGAGTAGACGTGCTAAATCGAGTACACCTGCGAAAGTATGTGCTTATCCTGGTTGGCTCATGGTTTTGCCTTGCTGTGTAGCTGGCACGTTTGACGACGATATACTCCCTGTCAAAAAGTGGTAGGGTTTTAACGCAGCTAACCCAAGTAGACGTGCTAAATCGAGTAGACCTGCGAAAGTATGTGCTTATCCTGGTTGGCTCATGGTTTTGCCTTGCTGTGTAGCCGGCACGTTTGACGACGATATACTCCCTGCTAAAAAGTGGTAGGGTTTTAACGCAGCTAACCCAAGTAGACGTGCTAAATCGAGTAGACCTGCGAAAGTATGTGCTTATCCTGGTTGGCTCATGGTTTTGCCTTGCTGTGTAGCTGGCACGTTTGACGACGATATACTCCCTGTCAAAAAGTGGTAGGGTTTTAACGCAGGTAACCCAAGCAGACGTGCTAAACCGAGTAGACCTGCGAAAGTATGTGCTTATCCTGGTTGGCTCATGGTTTTGCCTTGCTGTGTAGCTGGCACGTTTGACGACGATATACTCCCTGTCAAAAAGTGGTAGGGTTTTAACGTAGCTAACTCGAGTAGACGTGCTAAATCGAGTAGACCTGCGAAAGCACGTGTTTATCCTGGTTGGCTCATGGTTTTGCCTTGTTGGGTAGCCGGCACGTTTGACGACGATATACTCCCTGCTAAAAAGTGGTAGGGTTTTAACGTAGCTAACTCGAGTAGACGTGCTAAATCGAGTAGACCTGCGAAAGTATGTGCTTATCCTGGTTGGCTCATGGTTTTGCCTTGCTGTGTAGCTGGCACGTTTGACGACGATATACTCCCTGTCAAAAAGTGGTAGGGTTTTAACGTAGCTAACTCGAGTAGACGTGCTAAATCGAGTAGACCTGCGAAAGCACGTGTTTATCCTGGTTGGCTCATGGTTTTGCCTTGTTGGGTAGCCGGCACGTTTGACGACGATATACTCCCTGCTAAAAAGTGGTAGGGTTTTAACGCAGCTAACCCAAGTAGACGTGCTAAATCGAGTAGACCTGCGAAAGTATGTGCTTATCCTGGTTGGCTCATGGTTTTGCCTTGCTGTGTAGCTGGCACGTTTGACGACGATATACTCCCTGTCAAAAAGTGGTAGGGTTTTAACGTAGCTAACTCGAGTAGACGTGCTAAATCGAGTAGACCTGCGAAAGCACGTGTTTATCCTGGTTGGCTCATGGTTTTGCCTTGTTGGGTAGCCGGCACGTTTGACGACGATATACTCCCTGCTAAAAAGTGGTAGGGTTTTAACGTAGCTAACTCGAGTAGACGTGCTAAATCGAGTAGACCTGCGAAAGCACGTGTTTATCCTGGTTGGCTCATGGTTTTGCCTTGTTGGGTAGCCGGCACGTTTGACGACGATATACTCCCTGCTAAAAAGTGGTAGGGTTTTAACGCAGCTAACCCAAGTAGACGTGCTAAACCGAGTAGACCTGCGAAAGTATGTGCTTATCCTGGTTGGCTCATGGTTTTGCCTTGCTGTGTAGCTGGCACGTTTGACGACGATATACTCCCTGTCAAAAAGTGGTAGGGTTTTAACGCAGCTAACCCAAGTAGACGTGCTAAATCGAGTAGACCTGCGAAAGTATGTGCTTATCCTGGTTGGCTCATGGTTTTGCCTTGCTGTGTAGCTGGCACGTTTGACGACGATATACTCCCTGTCAAAAAGTGGTAGGGGTTTAACGTAGCTAACTCGAGTAGACGTGCTAAACCGAGTAGACCTGCGAAAGTATGTGCTTATCCTGGTTGGCTCATGGTTTTGCCTTGTTGGGTAGCCGGCACGTTTGACGACGATATACTCCCTGTCAAAAAGTGGTAGGGTTTTAACGTAGCTAACCCGAGTAGACGTGCTAAACCGAGTAGACCTGCGAAAACACGTGTTTATCATGGTTGGCTCATGGTTTTGCCTTGTTGGGTAGCCGGCACGTTTGACGACGATATACTCCCTGCTAAAAAGTGGTAGGGTTTTAACGCAGCTAACCCAAGTAGACGTGCTAAACCGAGTAGACCTGCGAAAGTATGTGCTTATCCTGGTTGGCTCATGGTTTTGCCTTGCTGTGTAGCTGGCACGTTTGACGACGATATACTCCCTGTCAAAAAGTGGTAGGGTTTTACCGTAGCTAACTCGAGTAGACGTGCTGAACCGAGTAGACCTGCGAAAGCATGTGCTTATCCTGGTTGGCTCGTGGTTTTGCCTTGCTGTGTAGCTGGCACGTTTGACGACGATATACTCCCTGCTAAAAAGTGGTAGGGTTTTAACGCAGCTAACCCAAGTAGACGTGCTAAACCGAGTAGACCTGCGAAAGTATGTGCTTATCCTGGTTGGCTCATGGTTTTGCCTTGCTGTGTAGCTGGCACGTTTGACGACGATATACTCCCTGTCAAAAAGTGGTAGGGTTTTAACGCAGCTAACCCAAGCAGACGTGCTGAACCGAGTAGACCTGCGAAAGCATGTGCTTATCCTGGTTGGCTCGTGGTTTTGCCTTGCTGTGTAGCTGGCACGTTTGACGACGATATACTCCCTGCTAAAAAGTGGTAGGGTTTTAACGCAGCTAACCCAAGTAGACGTGCTAAACCGAGTAGACCTGCGAAAGCATGTGCTTATCCTGGTTGGCTCGTGGTTTTGCCTTGCTGTGTAGCTGGCACGTTTGACGACGATATACTCCCTGCTAAAAAGTGGTAGGGTTTTAACGCAGCTAACCCAAGTAGACGTGCTAAACCGAGTAGACCTGCGAAAGTATATGCTTATCCTGGTTGGCTCATGGTTTTGCCTTGCTGTGTAGCTGGCACGTTTGACGACGATATACTCCCTGTCAAAAAGTGGTAGGGTTTTAACGCAGCTAACCCAAGCAGACGTGCTGAACCGAGTAGACCTGCGAAAGCATGTGCTTATCCTGGTTGGCTCGTGGTTTTGCCTTGCTGTGTAGCTGGCACGTTTGACGACGATATACTCCCTGCTAAAAAGTGGTAGGGTTTTAACGCAGCTAACCCAAGTAGACGTGCTAAACCGAGTAGACCTGCGAAAGTATGTGCTTATCCTGGTTGGCTCATGGTTTTGCCTTGCTGTGTAGCTGGCACGTTTGACGACGATATACTCCCTGTCAAAAAGTGGTAGGGTTTTAACGCAGCTAACCCAAGTAGACGTGCTAAACCGAGTAGACCTGCGAAAGTATGTGCTTATCCTGGTTGGCTCATGGTTTTGCCTTGCTGTGTAGCTGGCACGTTTGACGACGATATACTCCCTGTCAAAAAGTGGTAGGGTTTTAACGCAGCTAACCCAAGTAGACGTGCTAAACCGAGTAGACCTGCGAAAGTATGTGCTTATCCTGGTTGGCTCATGGTTTTGCCTTGCTGTGTAGCCGGCACGTTTGACGACGATATACTCCCTGCTAAAAAGTGGTAGGGTTTTAACGCAGCGAACCCAAGTAGACGTGCTAAACCGAGTAGACCTGCGAAAGTATGTGCTTATCCTGGTTGGCTCATGGTTTTGCCTTGCTGTGTAGCTGGCACGTTTGACGACGATATACTCCCTGTCAAAAAGTGGTAGGGTTTTAACGCAGCTAACCCAAGCAGACGTGCTGAACCGAGTAGACCTGCGAAAGCATGTGCTTATCCTGGTTGGCTCGTGGTTTTGCCTTGCTGTGTAGCTGGCACGTTTGACGACGATATACTCCCTGCTAAAAAGTGGTAGGGTTTTAACGCAGCTAACCCAAGTAGACGTGCTAAACCGAGTAGACCTGCGAAAGCATGTGCTTATCCTGGTTGGCTCATGGTTTTGCCTTGCTGTGTAGCCGGCACGTTTGACGACGATATACTCCCTGCTAAAAAGTGGTAGGGTTTTAACGCAGCTAACCCAAGTAGACGTGCTAAACCGAGTAGACCTGCGAAAGTATGTGCTTATCCTGGTTGGCTCATGGTTTTGCCTTGCTGTGTAGCCGGCACGTTTGACGACGATATACTCCCTGTCAAAAAGTGGTAGGGTTTTAACGCAGCTAACCCAAGTAGACGTGCTAAACCGAGTAGACCTGCGAAAGTATGTGCTTATCCTGGTTGGCTCATGGTTTTGCCTTGCTGTGTAGCTGGCACGTTTGACGACGATATACTCCCTGTCAAAAAGTGGTAGGGTTTTAACGCAGCTAACCCAAGCAGACGTGCTGAACCGAGTAGACCTGCGAAAGCATGTGCTTATCCTGGTTGGCTCGTGGTTTTGCCTTGCTGTGTAGCTGGCACGTTTGACGACGATATACTCCCTGCTAAAAAGTGGTAGGGTTTTAACGCAGCTAACCCAAGTAGACGTGCTAAACCGAGTAGACCTGCGAAAGTATGTGCTTATCCTGGTTGGCTCATGGTTTTGCCTTGCTGTGTAGCCGGCACGTTTGACGACGATATACTCCCTGCTAAAAAGTGGTAGGGTTTTAACGCAGCGAACCCAAGTAGACGTGCTAAACCGAGTAGACCTGCGAAAGTATGTGCTTATCCTGGTTGGCTCATGGTTTTGCCTTGCTGTGTAGCCGGCACGTTTGACGACGATATACTCCCTGTCAAAAAGTGGTAGGGTTTTAACGCAGCTAACCCAAGTAGACGTGCTAAACCGAGTAGACCTGCGAAAGTATGTGCTTATCCTGGTTGGCTCATGGTTTTGCCTTGCTGTGTAGCTGGCACGTTTGACGACGATATACTCCCTGTCAAAAAGTGGTAGGGTTTTAACGCAGCTAACCCAAGCAGACGTGCTGAACCGAGTAGACCTGCGAAAGCATGTGCTTATCCTGGTTGGCTCGTGGTTTTGCCTTGCTGTGTAGCTGGCACGTTTGACGACGATATACTCCCTGCTAAAAAGTGGTAGGGTTTTAACGCAGCTAACCCAAGTAGACGTGCTAAACCGAGTAGACCTGCGAAAGCATGTGCTTATCCTGGTTGGCTCGTGGTTTTGCCTTGCTGTGTAGCTGGCACGTTTGACGACGATGTACTCCCTGTCAAAAAGTGGTAGGGTTTTAACGCAGCTAACCCAAGCAGACGTGCTGAACCGAGTAGACCTGCGAAAGCATGTGCTTATCCTGGTTGGCTCGTGGTTTTGCCTTGCTGTGTAGCCGGCACGTTTGACGACGATATACTCCCTGCTAAAAAGTGGTAGGGTTTTAACGTAGCTAACCCAAGTAGACGTGCTAAAACGAGTAGACCTGCGAAAGCATGTGCTTATCCTGGTTGGCTCGTGGTTTTGCCTTGCTGTGTAGCTGGCACGTTTGACGACGATGTACTCCCTGTCAAAAAGTGGTAGGGTTTTAACGCAGCTAACCCAAGCAGACGTGCTGAACCGAGTAGACCTGCGAAAGCATGTGCTTATCCTGGTTGGCTCGTGGTTTTGCCTTGCTGTGTAGCCGGCACGTTTGACGACGATATACTCCCTGCTAAAAAGTGGTAGGGTTTTAACGCAGCTAACCCAAGTAGACGTGCTAAACCGAGTAGACCTGCGAAAGCATGTGCTTATCCTGGTTGGCTCGTGGTTTTGCCTTGCTGTGTAGCTGGCACGTTTGACGACGATGTACTCCATGTCAAAAAGTGGTAGGGTTTTAACGCAGCTAACCCAAGCAGACGTGCTGAACCGAGTAGACCTGCGAAAGCATGTGCTTATCCTGGTTGGCTCGTGGTTTTGCCTTGCTGTGTAGCCGGCACGTTTGACGACGATATACTCCCTGCTAAAAAGTGGTAGGGTTTTAACGCAGCTAACCCAAGTAGACGTGCTAAACCGAGTAGACCTGCGAAAGCATGTGCTTATCCTGGTTGGCTCGTGGTTTTGCCTTGCTGTGTAGCTGGCACGTTTGACGACGATGTACTCCCTGTCAAAAAGTGGTAGGGTTTTAACGCAGCTAACCCAAGCAGACGTGCTGAACCGAGTAGACCTGCGAAAGCATGTGCTTATCCTGGTTGGCTCGTGGTTTTGCCTTGCTGTGTAGCTGGCACGTTTGACGACGATATACTCCCTGTCAAAAAGTGGTAGGGTTTTAACGTAGCTAACTCGAGTAGACGTGCTAAACCGAGTAGACCTGCGAAAGTATGTGCTTATCCTGGTTGGCTCATGGTTTTGCCTTGCTGTGTAGCTGGCACGTTTGACGACGATGTACTCCCTGTCAAAAAGTGGTAGGGTTTTAACGCAGCTAACCCAAGCAGACGTGCTGAACCGAGTAGACCTGCGAAAGCATGTGCTTATCCTGGTTGGCTCGTGGTTTTGCCTTGCTGTGTAGCCGGCACGTTTGACGACGATATACTCCCTGCTAAAAAGTGGTAGGGTTTTAACGCAGCGAACCCAAGTAGACGTGCTAAACCGAGTAGACCTGCGAAAGTATGTGCTTATCCTGGTTGGCTCATGGTTTTGCCTTGCTGTGTAGCCGGCACGTTTCACGACGATATACTCCCTGCTAAAAAGTGGTAGGGTTTTAACGCAGCGAACCCAATTAGACGTGCTAAACCGAGTAGACCTGCGAAAGCATGTGCTTATCCTGGTTGGCTCGTGGTTTTGCCTTGCTGTGTAGCTGGCACGTTTGACGACGATATACTCCCTGTCAAAAAGTGGTAGGGTTTTAACGTAGCTAACTCGAGTAGACGTGCTAAATCGAGTAGACCTGCGAAAGTATGTGCTTATCCTGGTTGGCTCGTGGTTTTGCCTTGCTGTGTAGCTGGCACGTTTGACGACGATATACTCCCTGTCAAAAAGTGGTAGGGTTTTAACGCAGCTAACCCAAGTAGACGTGCTAAATCGAGTAGACCTGCGAAAGTATGTGCTTATCCTGGTTGGCTCATGGTTTTGCCTTGTTGGGTAGCCGGCACGTTTGACGACGATATACTCCCTGTCAAAAAGTGGTAGGGTTTTAACGTAGCTAACCCGAGTAGACGTGCTAAACCGAGTAGACCTGCGAAAGTATGTGCTTATCCTGGTTGGCTCATGGTTTTGCCTTGCTGTGTAGCTGGCACGTTTGACGACGATATACTCCCTGCTCAAAAAGTGGTAGGGTTTTAACGCAGCTAACCCAAGTAGACGTGCTAAACCGAGTAGACCTGCGAAAGTATGTGCTTATCCTGGTTGGCTCATGGTTTTGCCTTGCTGTGTAGCTGGCACGTTTGACGACGATATACTCCCTGTCAAAAAGTGGTAGGGTTTTAACGCAGCTAACCCAAGTAGACGTGCTAAACCGAGTAGACCTGCGAAAGTATGTGCTTATCCTGGTTGGCTCATGGTTTTGCCTTGCTGTGTAGCTGGCACGTTTGACGACGATATACTCCCTGCTCAAAAAGTGGTAGGGTTTTAACGCAGCTAACCCAAGTAGACGTGCTAAACCGAGTAGACCTGCGAAAGTATGTGCTTATCCTGGTTGGCTCATGGTTTTGCCTTGCTGTGTAGCTGGCACGTTTGACGACGATATACTCCCTGTCAAAAAGTGGTAGGGTTTTAACGCAGCTAACCCAAGCAGACGTGCTGAACCGAGTAGACCTGCGAAAGCATGTGCTTATCCTGGTTGGCTCGTGGTTTTGCCTTGCTGTGTAGCTGGCACGTTTGACGACGATATACTCCCTGCTAAAAAGTGGTAGGGTTTTAACGCAGCTAACCCAAGTAGACGTGCTAAACCGAGTAGACCTGCGAAAGCATGTGCTTATCCTGGTTGGCTCATGGTTTTGCCTTGCTGTGTAGCCGGCACGTTTGACGACGATATACTCCCTGCTAAAAAGTGGTAGGGTTTTAACGCAGCGAACCCAAGTAGACGTGCTAAACCGAGTAGACCTGCGAAAGTATGTGCTTATCCTGGTTGGCTCATGGTTTTGCCTTGCTGTGTAGCCGGCACGTTTGACGACGATATACTCCCTGTCAAAAAGTGGTAGGGTTTTAACGCAGCTAACCCAAGTAGACGTGCTAAACCGAGTAGACCTGCGAAAGTATGTGCTTATCCTGGTTGGCTCATGGTTTTGCCTTGCTGTGTAGCTGGCACGTTTGACGACGATATACTCCCTGTCAAAAAGTGGTAGGGTTTTAACGCAGCTAACCCAAGCAGACGTGCTGAACCGAGTAGACCTGCGAAAGCATGTGCTTATCCTGGTTGGCTCGTGGTTTTGCCTTGCTGTGTAGCTGGCACGTTTGACGACGATATACTCCCTGCTAAAAAGTGGTAGGGTTTTAACGCAGCTAACCCAAGTAGACGTGCTAAACCGAGTAGACCTGCGAAAGTATGTGCTTATCCTGGTTGGCTCATGGTTTTGCCTTGCTGTGTAGCCGGCACGTTTGACGACGATATACTCCCTGCTAAAAAGTGGTAGGGTTTTAACGCAGCGAACCCAAGTAGACGTGCTAAACCGAGTAGACCTGCGAAAGTATGTGCTTATCCTGGTTGGCTCATGGTTTTGCCTTGCTGTGTAGCCGGCACGTTTGACGACGATATACTCCCTGTCAAAAAGTGGTAGGGTTTTAACGCAGCTAACCCAAGTAGACGTGCTAAACCGAGTAGACCTGCGAAAGTATGTGCTTATCCTGGTTGGCTCATGGTTTTGCCTTGCTGTGTAGCTGGCACGTTTGACGACGATATACTCCCTGTCAAAAAGTGGTAGGGTTTTAACGCAGCTAACCCAAGCAGACGTGCTGAACCGAGTAGACCTGCGAAAGCATGTGCTTATCCTGGTTGGCTCGTGGTTTTGCCTTGCTGTGTAGCTGGCACGTTTGACGACGATATACTCCCTGCTAAAAAGTGGTAGGGTTTTAACGCAGCTAACCCAAGTAGACGTGCTAAACCGAGTAGACCTGCGAAAGCATGTGCTTATCCTGGTTGGCTCGTGGTTTTGCCTTGCTGTGTAGCTGGCACGTTTGACGACGATGTACTCCCTGTCAAAAAGTGGTAGGGTTTTAACGCAGCTAACCCAAGCAGACGTGCTGAACCGAGTAGACCTGCGAAAGCATGTGCTTATCCTGGTTGGCTCGTGGTTTTGCCTTGCTGTGTAGCCGGCACGTTTGACGACGATATACTCCCTGCTAAAAAGTGGTAGGGTTTTAACGTAGCTAACCCAAGTAGACGTGCTAAAACGAGTAGACCTGCGAAAGCATGTGCTTATCCTGGTTGGCTCGTGGTTTTGCCTTGCTGTGTAGCTGGCACGTTTGACGACGATGTACTCCCTGTCAAAAAGTGGTAGGGTTTTAACGCAGCTAACCCAAGCAGACGTGCTGAACCGAGTAGACCTGCGAAAGCATGTGCTTATCCTGGTTGGCTCGTGGTTTTGCCTTGCTGTGTAGCCGGCACGTTTGACGACGATATACTCCCTGCTAAAAAGTGGTAGGGTTTTAACGCAGCTAACCCAAGTAGACGTGCTAAACCGAGTAGACCTGCGAAAGCATGTGCTTATCCTGGTTGGCTCGTGGTTTTGCCTTGCTGTGTAGCTGGCACGTTTGACGACGATGTACTCCATGTCAAAAAGTGGTAGGGTTTTAACGCAGCTAACCCAAGCAGACGTGCTGAACCGAGTAGACCTGCGAAAGCATGTGCTTATCCTGGTTGGCTCGTGGTTTTGCCTTGCTGTGTAGCCGGCACGTTTGACGACGATATACTCCCTGCTAAAAAGTGGTAGGGTTTTAACGCAGCTAACCCAAGTAGACGTGCTAAACCGAGTAGACCTGCGAAAGCATGTGCTTATCCTGGTTGGCTCGTGGTTTTGCCTTGCTGTGTAGCTGGCACGTTTGACGACGATGTACTCCCTGTCAAAAAGTGGTAGGGTTTTAACGCAGCTAACCCAAGCAGACGTGCTGAACCGAGTAGACCTGCGAAAGCATGTGCTTATCCTGGTTGGCTCGTGGTTTTGCCTTGCTGTGTAGCTGGCACGTTTGACGACGATATACTCCCTGTCAAAAAGTGGTAGGGTTTTAACGTAGCTAACTCGAGTAGACGTGCTAAACCGAGTAGACCTGCGAAAGTATGTGCTTATCCTGGTTGGCTCATGGTTTTGCCTTGCTGTGTAGCTGGCACGTTTGACGACGATGTACTCCCTGTCAAAAAGTGGTAGGGTTTTAACGCAGCTAACCCAAGCAGACGTGCTGAACCGAGTAGACCTGCGAAAGCATGTGCTTATCCTGGTTGGCTCGTGGTTTTGCCTTGCTGTGTAGCCGGCACGTTTGACGACGATATACTCCCTGCTAAAAAGTGGTAGGGTTTTAACGCAGCGAACCCAAGTAGACGTGCTAAACCGAGTAGACCTGCGAAAGTATGTGCTTATCCTGGTTGGCTCATGGTTTTGCCTTGCTGTGTAGCCGGCACGTTTGACGACGATATACTCCCTGCTAAAAAGTGGTAGGGTTTTAACGCAGCGAACCCAAGTAGACGTGCTAAACCGAGTAGACCTGCGAAAGCATGTGCTTATCCTGGTTGGCTCGTGGTTTTGCCTTGCTGTGTAGCTGGCACGTTTGACGACGATATACTCCCTGTCAAAAAGTGGTAGGGTTTTAACGTAGCTAACTCGAGTAGACGTGCTAAATCGAGTAGACCTGCGAAAGTATGTGCTTATCCTGGTTGGCTCGTGGTTTTGCCTTGCTGTGTAGCTGGCACGTTTGACGACGATATACTCCCTGTCAAAAAGTGGTAGGGTTTTAACGCAGCTAACCCAAGTAGACGTGCTAAATCGAGTAGACCTGCGAAAGTATGTGCTTATCCTGGTTGGCTCATGGTTTTGCCTTGTTGGGTAGCCGGCACGTTTGACGACGATATACTCCCTGTCAAAAAGTGGTAGGGTTTTAACGTAGCTAACCCGAGTAGACGTGCTAAACCGAGTAGACCTGCGAAAACACGTGTTTATCATGGTTGGCTCATGGTTTTGCCTTGTTGGGTAGCCGGCACGTTTGACGACGATATACTCCCTGCTAAAAAGTGGTAGGGTTTTAACGCAGCTAACCCAAGTAGACGTGCTAAACCGAGTAGACCTGCGAAAGTATGTGCTTATCCTGGTTGGCTCATGGTTTTGCCTTGCTGTGTAGCTGGCACGTTTGACGACGATATACTCCCTGTCAAAAAGTGGTAGGGTTTTAACGTAGCTAACCCGAGTAGACGTGCTAAATCGAGTAGACCTGCGAAAGTATGTGCTTATCCTGGTTGGCTCGTGGTTTTGCCTTGCTGTGTAGCTGGCACGTTTGACGACGATATACTCCCTGTCAAAAAGTGGTAGGGTTTTAACGCAGCTAACCCAAGTAGACGTGCTAAATCGAGTAGACCTGCGAAAGTATGTGCTTATCCTGGTTGGCTCATGGTTTTGCCTTGCTGTGTAGCTGGCACGTTTGACGACGATATACTCCCTGTCAAAAAGTGGTAGGGTTTTAACGTAGCTAACCCGAGTAGACGTGCTAAATCGAGTAGACCTGCGAAAGTATGTGCTTATCCTGGTTGGCTCATGGTTTTGCCTTGCTGTGTAGCCGGCACGTTTGACGACGATATACTCCCTGCTAAAAAGTGGTAGGGTTTTAACGCAGCTAACCCAAGTAGACTTGCTAAATCGAGTAGACCTGCGAAAGTATGTGCTTATCCTGGTTGGCTCATGGTTTTGCCTTGTTGGGTAGCCGGCACGTTTGACGACGATATACTCCCTGTCAAAAAGTGGTAGGGTTTTAACGTAGCTAACCCGAGTAGACGTGCTAAACCGAGTAGACCTGCGAAAACACGTGTTTATCATGGTTGGCTCATGGTTTTGCCTTGCTGTGTAGCTGGCACGTTTGACGACGATATACTCCCTGTCAAAAAGTGGTAGGGTTTTAACGTAGCTAACCCGAGTAGACGTGCTAAATCGAGTAGACCTGCGAAAGTATGTGCTTATCCTGGTTGGCTCGTGGTTTTGCCTTGCTGTGTAGCTGGCACGTTTGACGACGATATACTCCCTGTCAAAAAGTGGTAGGGTTTTAACGCAGCTAACCCAAGTAGACGTGCTAAATCGAGTAGACCTGCGAAAGTATGTGCTTATCCTGGTTGGCTCATGGTTTTGCCTTGCTGTGTAGCTGGCACGTTTGACGACGATATACTCCCTGTCAAAAAGTGGTAGGGTTTTAACGTAGCTAACCCGAGTAGACGTGCTAAATCGAGTAGACCTGCGAAAGTATGTGCTTATCCTGGTTGGCTCATGGTTTTGCCTTGCTGTGTAGCCGGCACGTTTGACGACGATATACTCCCTGCTAAAAAGTGGTAGGGTTTTAACGCAGCTAACCCAAGTAGACTTGCTAAATCGAGTAGACCTGCGAAAGTATGTGCTTATCCTGGTTGGCTCATGGTTTTGCCTTGTTGGGTAGCCGGCACGTTTGACGACGATATACTCCCTGTCAAAAAGTGGTAGGGTTTTAACGTAGCTAACCCGAGTAGACGTGCTAAACCGAGTAGACCTGCGAAAACACGTGTTTATCATGGTTGGCTCATGGTTTTCCCTTGTTGGGTAGCCGGCACGTTTGACGACGATATACTCCCTGCTAAAAAGTGGTAGGGTTTTAACGCAGCTAACCCAAGTAGACGTGCTGAACCGAGTAGACCTGCGAAAGCATGTGCTTATCCTGGTTGGCTCGTGGTTTTGCCTTGCTGTGTAGCTGGCACGTTTGACGACGATATACTCCCTGTCAAAAAGTGGTAGGGTTTTAACGTAGCTAACTCGAGTAGACGTGCTAAATCGAGTAGACCTGCGAAAGTATGTGCTTATCCTGGTTGGCTCGTGGTTTTGCCTTGCTGTGTAGCCGGCACGTTTGACGACGATATACTCCCTGCTAAAAAGTGGTAGGGTTTTAACGCAGCTAACCCAAGTAGACTTGCTAAATCGAGTAGACCTGCGAAAGTATGTGCTTATCCTGGTTGGCTCATGGTTTTGCCTTGTTGGGTAGCCGGCACGTTTGACGACGATATACTCCCTGTCAAAAAGTGGTAGGGTTTTAACGTAGCTAACCCGAGTAGACGTGCTAAACCGAGTAGACCTGCGAAAACACGTGTTTATCATGGTTGGCTCATGGTTTTGCCTTGCTGTGTAGCTGGCACGTTTGACGACGATATACTCCCTGTCAAAAAGTGGTAGGGTTTTAACGTAGCTAACCCGAGTAGACGTGCTAAATCGAGTAGACCTGCGAAAGTATGTGCTTATCCTGGTTGGCTCGTGGTTTTGCCTTGCTGTGTAGCTGGCACGTTTGACGACGATATACTCCCTGTCAAAAAGTGGTAGGGTTTTAACGCAGCTAACCCAAGTAGACGTGCTAAATCGAGTAGACCTGCGAAAGTATGTGCTTATCCTGGTTGGCTCATGGTTTTGCCTTGCTGTGTAGCTGGCACGTTTGACGACGATATACTCCCTGTCAAAAAGTGGTAGGGTTTTAACGTAGCTAACCCGAGTAGACGTGCTAAATCGAGTAGACCTGCGAAAGTATGTGCTTATCCTGGTTGGCTCATGGTTTTGCCTTGCTGTGTAGCCGGCACGTTTGACGACGATATACTCCCTGCTAAAAAGTGGTAGGGTTTTAACGCAGCTAACCCAAGTAGACTTGCTAAATCGAGTAGACCTGCGAAAGTATGTGCTTATCCTGGTTGGCTCATGGTTTTGCCTTGTTGGGTAGCCGGCACGTTTGACGACGATATACTCCCTGTCAAAAAGTGGTAGGGTTTTAACGTAGCTAACCCGAGTAGACGTGCTAAACCGAGTAGACCTGCGAAAACACGTGTTTATCATGGTTGGCTCATGGTTTTGCCTTGTTGGGTAGCCGGCACGTTTGACGACGATATACTCCCTGCTAAAAAGTGGTAGGGTTTTAACGCAGCTAACCCAAGTAGACGTGCTGAACCGAGTAGACCTGCGAAAGCATGTGCTTATCCTGGTTGGCTCGTGGTTTTGCCTTGCTGTGTAGCTGGCACGTTTGACGACGATATACTCCCTGTCAAAAAGTGGTAGGGTTTTAACGTAGCTAACTCGAGTAGACGTGCTAAATCGAGTAGACCTGCGAAAGTATGTGCTTATCCTGGTTGGCTCGTGGTTTTGCCTTGCTGTGTAGCTGGCACGTTTGACGACGATATACTCCCTGTCAAAAAGTGGTAGGGTTTTAACGTAGCTAACTCGAGTAGACGTGCTAAATCGAGTAGACCTGCGAAAGTATGTGCTTATCCTGGTTGGCTCGTGGTTTTGCCTTGCTGTGTAGCTGGCACGTTTGACGACGATATACTCCCTGTCAAAAAGTGGTAGGGTTTTAACGCAGCTAACCCAAGTAGACGTGCTAAATCGAGTAGACCTGCGAAAGTATGTGCTTATCCTGGTTGGCTCATGGTTTTGCCTTGCTGTGTAGCCGGCACGTTTGACGACGATATACTCCCTGCTAAAAAGTGGTAGGGTTTTAACGCAGCTAACCCAAGTAGACGTGCTAAATCGAGTAGACCTGCGAAAGTATGTGCTTATCCTGGTTGGCTCATGGTTTTGCCTTGTTGGGTAGCCGGCACGTTTGACGACGATATACTCCCTGTCAAAAAGTGGTAGGGTTTTAACGTAGCTAACCCAAGTAGACGTGCTAAACCGAGTAGACCTGCGAAAGTATGTGCTTATCCTGGTTGGCTCATGGTTTTGCCTTGCTGTGTAGCTGGCACGTTTGACGACGATATACTCCCTGTCAAAAAGTGGTAGGGTTTTAACGTAGCTAACTCGAGTAGACGTGCTAAACCGAGTAGACCTGCGAAAGTATGTGCTTATCCTGGTTGGCTCATGGTTTTGCCTTGCTGTGTAGCTGGCACGTTTGACGACGATATACTCCCTGTCAAAAAGTGGTAGGGTTTTAACGTAGCTAACTCGAGTAGACGTGCTAAACCGAGTAGACCTGCGAAAGTATGTGCTTATCCTGGTTGGCTCATGGTTTTGCCTTGCTGTGTAGCTGGCACGTTTGACGACGATATACTCCCTGTCAAAAAGTGGTAGGGTTTTAACGTAGCTAACTCGAGTAGACGTGCTAAACCGAGTAGACCTGCGAAAGTATGTGCTTATCCTGGTTGGCTCATGGTTTTGCCTTGCTGTGTAGCTGGCACGTTTGACGACGATATACTCCCTGTCAAAAAGTGGTAGGGTTTTAACGTAGCTAACTCGAGTAGACGTGCTAAACCGAGTAGACCTGCGAAAGTATGTGCTTATCCTGGTTGGCTCATGGTTTTGCCTTGCTGTGTAGCCGGCACGTTTGACGACGATATACTCCCTGCTCAAAAAGTGGTAGGGTTTTAACGCAGCTAACCCAAGTAGACGTGCTAAACCGAGTAGACCTGCGAAAGTATGTGCTTATCCTGGTTGGCTCATGGTTTTGCCTTGCTGTGTAGCTGGCACGTTTGACGACGATATACTCCCTGTCAAAAAGTGGTAGGGTTTTAACGCAGCTAACCCAAGCAGACGTGCTAAACCGAGTAGACCTGCGAAAGCATGTGCTTATCCTGGTTGGCTCATGGTTTTGCCTTGCTGGGTAGCCGGCACGTTTGACGACGATATACTCCCTGCTAAAAAGTGGTAGGGTTTTAACGCAGCTAACCCAAGTAGACGTGCTAAATCGAGTAGACCTGCGAAAGTATGTGCTTATCCTGGTTGGCTCATGGTTTTGCCTTGCTGTGTAGCCGGCACGTTTGACGACGATATACTCCCTGCTAAAAAGTGGTAGGGTTTTAACGCAGCTAACCCAAGTAGACGTGCTAAATCGAGTAGACCTGCGAAAGTATGTGCTTATCCTGGTTGGCTCATGGTTTTGCCTTGTTGGGTAGCCGGCACCTTTGACGACGATATACTCCCTGTCAAAAAGTGGTAGGGTTTTAACGTAGCTAACCCGAGTAGACGTGCTAAACCGAGTAGACCTGCGAAAACACGTGTTTATCATGGTTGGCTCATGGTTTTGCCTTGTTCGGTAGCCGGCACGTTTGACGACGATATACTCCCTGCTAAAAAGTGGTAGGGTTTTAACGCAGCTAACCCAAGTAGACGTGCTAAACCGAGTAGACCTGCGAAAGTATGTGCTTATCCTGGTTGGCTCATGGTTTTGCCTTGCTGTGTAGCTGGCACGTTTGACGACGATATACTCCCTGTCAAAAAGTGGTAGGGTTTTAACGCAGCTAACCCAAGCAGACGTGCTAAACCGAGTAGACCTGCGAAAGCATGTGCTTATCCTGGTTGGCTCATGGTTTCGCCTTGTTGGGTAGCCGGCACGTTTGACGACGATATACTCCCTGCTAAAAAGTGGTAGGGTTTTAACGTAGCTAACCCAAGTAGACGTGCTGAACCGAGTAGACCTGCGAAAGCATGTGCTTATCCTGGTTGGCTCGTGGTTTTGCCTTGCTCGGTAGTCGGCATGTTTGACGACGATATACTCCCTGCTAAAAAGTTGTAGGGTTTTAACGTAGCTAACCCGAGTAGACGTGCTGAACCGAGTAGACCTGCGAAAGCATGTGCTTATCCTGGTTGGCTCGTGGTTTTGCCTTGCTGTGTAGCTGGCACGTTTGACGACGATATACTCCCTGTCAAAAAGTGGTAGGGTTTTAACGTAGCTAACTCGAGTAGACGTGCGAAACCGAGTAGACCTGCGAAAGTATGTGCTTATCCTGGTTGGCTCATGGTTTTGCCTTGCTGTGTAGCCGGCACGTTTGACGACGATATACTCCCTGCTAAAAAGTGGTAGGGTTTTAACGTAGCTAACCCGAGTAGACGTGCTGAACCGAGTAGACCTGCGAAAGCATGTGCTTATCCTGGTTGGCTCGTGGTTTTGCCTTGCTCGGTAGTCGGCACGTTTGACGACGATATACTCCCTGCTAAAAAGTTGTAGGGTTTTAACGCAGCTAACCCAAGTAGACGTGCTAAACCGAGTAGACCTGCGAAAGTATGTGCTTATCCTGGTTGGCTCATGGTTTTGCCTTGCTGTGTAGCTGGCACGTTTGACGACGATATACTCCCTGTCAAAAAGTGGTAGGGTTTTAACGCAGCTAACCCAAGCAGACGTGCTAAACCGAGTAGACCTGCGAAAGCATGTGCTTATCCTGGTTGGCTCATGGTTTCGCCTTGTAGGGTAGCCGGCACGTTTGACGACGATATACTCCCTGCTCAAAAAGTGGTAGGGTTTTAACGCAGCTAACCCAAGCAGACGTGCTAAACCGAGTAGACCTGCGAAAGCATGTGCTTATCCTGGTTGGCTCATGGTTTCGCCTTGCTGGGTAGCCGGCACGTTTGACGACGATATACTCCCTGCTAAAAAGTTGTAGGGTTTTAACGTAGCTAACCCGAGTAGACGTGCTAAACCGAGTAGACCTGCGAAAGCATGTGCTTATCCTGGTTGGCTCATGGTTTTGCCTTGCTGGGTAGTCGGCACGTTTGACGACGATATACTCCCTGCTAAAAAAGTTGTAGGGTTTTAACATAGCTAACCCGAGCAGACGTGCTAAACCGAGTAGACCTGCGAAAGCATGTGCTTATCCTGGTTGGCTCATGGTATTGCCTTGCTGGGTAGCCGGCACGTTTGACGACGATATACTCCCTGCTAAAAAGTGGTAGGGTTTTAACGCAGCTAACCCAAGTAGACGTGCTAAACCGAGTAGACCTGCGAAAGCATGTGCTTATCCTGGTTGGCTCATGGTTTCGCCTTGTTGGGTAGCCGGCACGTTTGACGACGATATACTCCCTGCTAAAAAGTGGTAGGGTTTTAACGTAGCTAACCCAAGTAGACGTGCTGAACCGAGTAGACCTGCGAAAGCATGTGCTTATCCTGGTTGGCTCGTGGTTTTGCCTTGCTCGGTAGTCGGCATGTTTGACGACGATATACTCCCTGCTAAAAAGTTGTAGGGTTTTAACGTAGCTAACCCGAGTAGACGTGCTAAACCGAGTAGACCTGCGAAAGCACGTGTTTATCCTGGTTGGCTCATGGTATTGCTTTGCTGGGTAGCCGGCACGTTTGACGACGATATACTCCCTGCTAAAAAGTTGTAGGGTTTTAACGTAGCTAACCCGAGTAGACGTGCTAAACCGAGTAGACCTGCGAAAGCATGTGCTTATCCTGGTTGGCTCATGGTTTCGCCTTGTTGGGTAGCCGGCACGTTTGACGACGATATACTCCCTGCTAAAAAGTGGTAGGGTTTTAACGCAGCTAACCCAAGTAGACGTGCTAAACCGAGTAGACCTGCGAAAGCACGTGTTTATCCTGGTTGGCTCATGGTATTGCTTTGGTGGGTAGCCGGCACGTTTGACGACGATATACTCCCTGCTAAAAAGTTGTAGGGTTTTAACATAGCTAACCCGAGTAGACGTGCTAAACCGAGTAGACCTGCGAAAGCATGTGCTTATCCTGGTTGGCTCATGGTATTGCTTTGCTGGGTAGCCGGCACGTTTGACGACGATATACTCCCTGCTAAAAAAGTGGTAGGGGTTTAACATAGCTAACTCGAGTAGACGTGCTAAACCGAGTAGACCTGCGAAAGCACGTGTTTATCATGGTTGGCTCATGGTTTTGCCTTGTTGGGTAGCCGGCACGTTTGACGACGATATACTCCCTGCTAAAAAGTGGTAGGGTTTTAACGCAGCTAACCCAAGTAGACGTGCTAAACCGAGTAGACCTGCGAAAGTATGTGCTTATCCTGGTTGGCTCATGGTTTTGCCTTGCTGTGTAGCTGGCACGTTTGACGACGATATACTCCCTGCTAAAAAAGTTGTAGGGTTTTATCATAGCTAACCCGAGTAGACGTGCTAAACCGAGTAGACCTGCGAAAGCACGTGTTTATCCTGGTTGGCTCATGGTATTGCTTTGCTGGGTAGCCGGCACGTTTGACGACGATATACTCCCTGCTAAAAAGTTGTAGGGTTTTAACGTAGCTAACCCGAGTAGACGTGCTAAACCGAGTAGACCTGCGAAAGCATGTGCTTATCCTGGTTGGCTCATGGTTTCGCCTTGTTGGGTAGCCGGCACGTTTGACGACGATATACTCCCTGCTAAAAAGTTGTAGGGTTTTAACGTAGCTAACCCGAGTAGACGTGCTAACCCGAGTAGACCTGCGAAAGCATGTGCTTATCCTGGTTGGCTCATGGTTTCGCCTTGTTGGGTAGCCGGCACGTTTGACGACGATATACTCCCTGCTAAAAAGTGGTAGGGGTTTAACATAGCTAACTCGAGTAGACGTGCTAAATCGAGTAGACCTGCGAAAGCACGTGTTTATCCTGGTTGGCTCATGGTTTTGCCTTGCTGGGTAGTCGGCACCTTTGACGACGATATACTCCCTGCTAAAAAACTGGTAGGGTTTAACGTAGCTAACCCGAGTAGACGTGCTAAACCGAGTAGACCTGCGAAAGCACGTGTTTATCATGGTTGGCTCATGGTTTTGCCTTGTTGGGTAGCCGGCACGTTTGACGACGATATACTCCCTGCTAAAAAGTGGTAGGGTTTTAACGCAGCTAACCCAAGTAGACGTGCTAAATCGAGTAGACCTGCGAAAGCACGTGTTTATCCTGGTTGGCTCATGGTTTTGCCTTGTTGGGTAGCCGGCACGTTTGACGACGATATACTCCCTGCTAAAACGTGGTAGGGTTTTAACGCAGCTAACCCAAGTAGACGTGCTAAATCGAGTAGACCTGCGAAAGCACGTGCTTATCCTGGTTGGCTCATGGTTTTGCCTTGTTGGGTAGCCGGCACGTTTGACGACGATATACTCCCTGCTCAAAAAGTGGTAGGGTTTTAACGTAGCTAACTCGAGTAGACGTGCTAAATCGAGTAGACCTGCGAAAGCACGTGTTTATCCTGGTTGGCTCATGGTTTTGCCTTGTTGGGTAGCCGGCACGTTTGACGACGATATACTCCCTGCTAAAAAGTGGTAGGGTTTTAACGCAGCTAACCCAAGTAGACGTGCTAAACCGAGTAGACCTGCGAAAGTATGTGCTTATCCTGGTTGGCTCATGGTTTTGCCTTGCTGTGTAGCTGGCACGTTTGACGACGATATACTCCCTGTCAAAAAGTGGTAGGGTTTTAACGTAGCTAACTCGAGTAGACGTGCTAAACCGAGTAGACCTGCGAAAGTATGTGCTTATCCTGGTTGGCTCATGGTTTTGCCTTGCTGTGTAGCTGGCACGTTTGACGACGATATACTCCCTGTCAAAAAGTGGTAGGGTTTTAACGCAGCTAACCCAAGCAGACGTGCTAAACCGAGTAGACCTGCGAAAGTATGTGCTTATCCTGGTTGGCTCATGGTTTTGCCTTGCTGTGTAGCTGGCACGTTTGACGACGATATACTCCCTGTCAAAAAGTGGTAGGGTTTTAACGTAGCTAACTCGAGTAGACGTGCTAAATCGAGTAGACCTGCGAAAGCACGTGTTTATCCTGGTTGGCTCATGGTTTTGCCTTGTTGGGTAGCCGGCACGTTTGACGACGATATACTCCCTGCTAAAAAGTGGTAGGGTTTTAACGCAGCTAACCCAAGTAGACGTGCTAAACCGAGTAGACCTGCGAAAGTATGTGCTTATCCTGGTTGGCTCATGGTTTTGCCTTGCTGTGTAGCTGGCACGTTTGACGACGATATACTCCCTGTCAAAAAGTGGTAGGGTTTTAACGTAGCTAACTCGAGTAGACGTGCTAAACCGAGTAGACCTGCGAAAGTATGTGCTTATCCTGGTTGGCTCATGGTTTTGCCTTGCTGTGTAGCTGGCACGTTTGACGACGATATACTCCCTGTCAAAAAGTGGTAGGGTTTTAACGCAGCTAACCCAAGTAGACGTGCTAAATCGAGTAGACCTGCGAAAGTATGTGCTTATCCTGGTTGGCTCATGGTTTTGCCTTGCTGTGTAGCCGGCACGTTTGACGACGATATACTCCCTGCTAAAAAGTGGTAGGGTTTTAACGCAGCTAACCCAAGTAGACGTGCTAAATCGAGTAGACCTGCGAAAGTATGTGCTTATCCTGGTTGGCTCATGGTTTTGCCTTGTTGGGTAGCCGGCACGTTTGACGACGATATACTCGCTGTCAAAAAGTGGTAGGGTTTTAACGTAGCTAACCCGAGTAGACGTGCTAAACCGAGTAGACCTGCGAAAGCACGTGTTTATCATGGTTGGCTCATGGTTTTGCCTTGTTGGGTAGCCGGCACGTTTGACGACGATATACTCCCTGCTAAAAAGTGGTAGGGTTTTAACGCAGCTAACCCAAGTAGACGTGCTAAACCGAGTAGACCTGCGAAAGTATGTGCTTATCCTGGTTGGCTCATGGTTTTGCCTTGCTGTGTAGCTGGCACGTTTGACGACGATATACTCCCTGTCAAAAAGTGGTAGGGTTTTAACGTAGCTAACCCGAGTAGACGTGCTAAACCGAGTAGACCTGCGAAAGCATGTGCTTATCCTGGTTGGCTCATGGTATTGCTTTGCTGGGTAGCCGGCACGTTTGACGACGATATACTCCCTGCTAAAAAGTGGTAGGGGTTTAACATAGCTAACTCGAGTAGACGTGCTAAACCGAGTAGACCTGCGAAAGCACGTGTTTATCATGGTTGGCTCATGGTTTTGCCTTGTTGGGTAGCCGGCACGTTTGACGACGATATACTCCCTGCTAAAAAGTGGTAGGGTTTTAACGCAGCTAACCCAAGTAGACGTGCTAAACCGAGTAGACCTGCGAAAGTATGTGCTTATCCTGGTTGGCTCATGGTTTTGCCTTGCTGTGTAGCTGGCACGTTTGACGACGATATACTCCCTGCTAAAAAAGTGGTAGGGTTTTAACGTAGCTAACCCGAGTAGACGTGCTAAACCGAGTAGACCTGCGAAAGCACGTGCTTATCCTGGTTGGCTCATGGTTTTGCCTTGCTGGGTAGCCGGCACGTTTGACGACGATATACTCCCTGCTAAAAAGTTGTAGGGTTTTAACGTAGCTAACCCGAGTAGACGTGCTAAACCGAGTAGACCTGCGAAAGCATGTGCTTATCCTGGTTGGCTCATGGTTTCGCCTTGTTGGGTAGCCGGCACGTTTGACGACGATATACTCCCTGCTAAAAAGTGGTAGGGTTTTAACGTAGCTAACCCGAGTAGACGTGCTAACCCGAGTAGACCTGCGAAAGCATGTGCTTATCCTGGTTGGCTCATGGTTTCGCCTTGTTGGGTAGCCGGCACGTTTGACGACGATATACTCCCTGCTAAAAAGTGGTAGGGGTTTAACATAGCTAACTCGAGTAGACGTGCTAAATCGAGTAGACCTGCGAAAGCACGTGTTTATCCTGGTTGGCTCATGGTTTTGCCTTGCTGGGTAGTCGGCACCTTTGACGACGATGTACTCCCTGCTAAAAAACTGGTAGGGTTTAACGTAGCTAACCCGAGTAGACGTGCTAAACCGAGTAGACCTGCGAAAGCACGTGTTTATCATGGTTGGCTCATGGTTTTGCCTTGTTGGGTAGCCGGCACGTTTGACGACGATATACTCCCTGCTAAAAAGTGGTAGGGTTTTAACGCAGCTAACCCAAGTAGACGTGCTAAATCGAGTAGACATGCGAAAGCACGTGTTTATCCTGGTTGGCTCATGGTTTTGCCTTGTTGGGTAGCCGGCACGTTTGACGACGATATACTCCCTGCTAAAACGTGGTAGGGTTTTAACGCAGCTAACCCAAGTAGACGTGCTAAATCGAGTAGACCTGCGAAAGCACGTGCTTATCCTGGTTGGCTCATGGTTTTGCCTTGTTGGGTAGCCGGCACGTTTGACGACGATATACTCCCTGTCAAAAAGTGGTAGGGTTTTAACGTAGCTAACTCGAGTAGACGTGCTAAATCGAGTAGACCTGCGAAAGCACGTGTTTATCCTGCTTGGCTCATGGTTTTGCCTTGTTGGGTAGCCGGCACGTTTGACGACGATATACTCCCTGCTAAAAAGTGGTAGGGTTTTAACGCAGCTAACCCAAGTAGACGTGCTAAACCGAGTAGACCTGCGAAAGTATGTGCTTATCCTGGTTGGCTCATGGTTTTGCCTTGCTGTGTAGCTGGCACGTTTGACGACGATATACTCCCTGTCAAAAAGTGGTAGGGTTTTAACGTAGCTAACCCGAGTAGACGTGCTAAATCGAGTAGACCTGCGAAAGTATGTGCTTATCCTGGTTGGCTCATGGTTTTGCCTTGCTGTGTAGCTGGCACGTTTGACGACGATATACTCCCTGTCAAAAAGTGGTAGGGTTTTAACGTAGCTAACTCGAGTAGACGTGCTAAACCGAGTAGACCTGCGAAAGTATGTGCTTATCCTGGTTGGCTCATGGTTTTGCCTTGCTGTGTAGCTGGCACGTTTGACGACGATATACTCCCTGTCAAAAAGTGGTAGGGTTTTAACGCAGCTAACCCAAGCAGACGTGCTAAACCGAGTAGACCTGCGAAAGTATGTGCTTATCCTGGTTGGCTCATGGTTTTGCCTTGCTGTGTAGCTGGCACGTTTGACGACGATATACTCCCTGTCAAAAAGTGGTAGGGTTTTAACGTAGCTAACTCGAGTAGACGTGCTAAATCGAGTAGACCTGCGAAAGCACGTGTTTATCCTGGTTGGCTCATGGTTTTGCCTTGTTGGGTAGCCGGCACGTTTGACGACGATATACTCCCTGCTAAAAAGTGGTAGGGTTTTAACGCAGCTAACCCAAGCAGACGTGCTAAACCGAGTAGACCTGCGAAAGTATGTGCTTATCCTGGTTGGCTCATGGTTTTGCCTTGCTGTGTAGCTGGCACGTTTGACGACGATATACTCCCTGTCAAAAAGTGGTAGGGTTTTAACGCAGCTAACCCAAGCAGACGTGCTAAACCGAGTAGACCTGCGAAAGTATGTGCTTATCCTGGTTGGCTCATGGTTTTGCCTTGCTGTGTAGCTGGCACGTTTGACGACGATATACTCCCTGTCAAAAAGTGGTAGGGTTTTAACGTAGCTAACTCGAGTAGACGTGCTAAATCGAGTAGACCTGCGAAAGCACGTGTTTATCCTGGTTGGCTCATGGTTTTGCCTTGTTGGGTAGCCGGCACGTTTGACGACGATATACTCCCTGCTAAAAAGTGGTAGGGTTTTAACGCAGCTAACCCAAGTAGACGTGCTAAACCGAGTAGACCTGCGAAAGTATGTGCTTATCCTGGTTGGCTCATGGTTTTGCCTTGCTGTGTAGCTGGCACGTTTGACGACGATATACTCCCTGTCAAAAAGTGGTAGGGTTTTAACGTAGCTAACTCGAGTAGACGTGCTAAATCGAGTAGACCTGCGAAAGCACGTGTTTATCCTGGTTGGCTCATGGTTTTGCCTTGTTGGGTAGCCGGCACGTTTGACGACGATATACTCCCTGCTAAAAAGTGGTAGGGTTTTAACGCAGCTAACCCAAGTAGACGTGCTAAACCGAGTAGACCTGCGAAAGTATGTGCTTATCCTGGTTGGCTCATGGTTTTGCCTTGCTGTGTAGCTGGCACGTTTGACGACGATATACTCCCTGTCAAAAAGTGGTAGGGTTTTAACGCAGCTAACCCAAGCAGACGTGCTAAACCGAGTAGACCTGCGAAAGTATGTGCTTATCCTGGTTGGCTCATGGTTTTGCCTTGCTGTGTAGCTGGCACGTTTGACGACGATATACTCCCTGTCAAAAAGTGGTAGGGTTTTAACGCAGCTAACCCAAGTAGACGTGCTAAACCGAGTAGACCTGCGAAAGTATGTGCTTATCCTGGTTGGCTCATGGTTTTGCCTTGCTGTGTAGCTGGCACGTTTGACGACGATATACTCCCTGTCAAAAAGTGGTAGGGTTTTAACGCAGCTAACCCAAGCAGACGTGCTAAACCGAGTAGACCTGCGAAAGTATGTGCTTATCCTGGTTGGCTCATGGTTTTGCCTTGCTGTGTAGCTGGCACGTTTGACGACGATATACTCCCTGTCAAAAAGTGGTAGGGTTTTAACGTAGCTAACTCGAGTAGACGTGCTAAATCGAGTAGACCTGCGAAAGCACGTGTTTATCATGGTTGGCTCATGGTTTTGCCTTGTTGGGTAGCCGGCACGTTTGACGACGATATACTCCCTGCTAAAAAGTGGTAGGGTTTTAACGCAGCTAACCCAAGTAGACGTGCTAAATCGAGTAGACATGCGAAAGCACGTGTTTATCCTGGTTGGCTCATGGTTTTGCCTTGTTGGGTAGCCGGCACGTTTGACGACGATATACTCCCTGCTAAAACGTGGTAGGGTTTTAACGCAGCTAACCCAAGTAGACGTGCTAAATCGAGTAGACCTGCGAAAGCACGTGCTTATCCTGGTTGGCTCATGGTTTTGCCTTGTTGGGTAGCCGGCACGTTTGACGACGATATACTCCCTGTCAAAAAGTGGTAGGGTTTTAACGTAGCTAACTCGAGTAGACGTGCTAAATCGAGTAGACCTGCGAAAGCACGTGTTTATCCTGGTTGGCTCATGGTTTTGCCTTGTTGGGTAGCCGGCACGTTTGACGACGATATACTCCCTGCTAAAAAGTGGTAGGGTTTTAACGCAGCTAACCCAAGTAGACGTGCTAAACCGAGTAGACCTGCGAAAGTATGTGCTTATCCTGGTTGGCTCATGGTTTTGCCTTGCTGTGTAGCTGGCACGTTTGACGACGATATACTCCCTGTCAAAAAGTGGTAGGGTTTTAACGTAGCTAACTCGAGTAGACGTGCTAAATCGAGTAGACCTGCGAAAGCACGTGTTTATCCTGCTTGGCTCATGGTTTTGCCTTGTTGGGTAGCCGGCACGTTTGACGACGATATACTCCCTGCTAAAAAGTGGTAGGGTTTTAACGCAGCTAACCCAAGTAGACGTGCTAAACCGAGTAGACCTGCGAAAGTATGTGCTTATCCTGGTTGGCTCATGGTTTTGCCTTGCTGTGTAGCTGGCACGTTTGACGACGATATACTCCCTGTCAAAAAGTGGTAGGGTTTTAACGTAGCTAACTCGAGTAGACGTGCTAAACCGAGTAGACCTGCGAAAGTATGTGCTTATCCTGGTTGGCTCATGGTTTTGCCTTGCTGTGTAGCTGGCACGTTTGACGACGATATACTCCCTGTCAAAAAGTGGTAGGGTTTTAACGCAGCTAACCCAAGCAGACGTGCTAAACCGAGTAGACCTGCGAAAGTATGTGCTTATCCTGGTTGGCTCATGGTTTTGCCTTGCTGTGTAGCTGGCACGTTTGACGACGATATACTCCCTGTCAAAAAGTGGTAGGGTTTTAACGTAGCTAACTCGAGTAGACGTGCTAAATCGAGTAGACCTGCGAAAGCACGTGTTTATCCTGGTTGGCTCATGGTTTTGCCTTGTTGGGTAGCCGGCACGTTTGACGACGATATACTCCCTGCTAAAAAGTGGTAGGGTTTTAACGCAGCTAACCCAAGCAGACGTGCTAAACCGAGTAGACCTGCGAAAGTATGTGCTTATCCTGGTTGGCTCATGGTTTTGCCTTGCTGTGTAGCTGGCACGTTTGACGACGATATACTCCCTGTCAAAAAGTGGTAGGGTTTTAACGCAGCTAACCCAAGTAGACGTGCTAAATCGAGTAGACCTGCGAAAGTATGTGCTTATCCTGGTTGGCTCATGGTTTTGCCTTGCTGTGTAGCTGGCACGTTTGACGACGATATACTCCCTGTCAAAAAGTGGTAGGGTTTTAACGTAGCTAACTCGAGTAGACGTGCTAAATCGAGTAGACCTGCGAAAGCACGTGTTTATCCTGGTTGGCTCATGGTTTTGCCTTGTTGGGTAGCCGGCACGTTTGACGACGATATACTCCCTGCTAAAAAGTGGTAGGGTTTTAACGCAGCTAACCCAAGTAGACGTGCTAAACCGAGTAGACCTGCGAAAGTATGTGCTTATCCTGGTTGGCTCATGGTTTTGCCTTGTTGGGTAGCCGGCACGTTTGACGACGATATACTCCCTGCTAAAAAGTGGTAGGGTTTTAACGCAGCTAACCCAAGTAGACGTGCTAAATCGAGTAGACCTGCGAAAGCACGTGTTTATCCTGGTTGGCTCATGGTTTTGCCTTGTTGGGTAGCCGGCACGTTTGACGACGATATACTCCCTGCTAAAAAGTGGTAGGGTTTTAACGCAGCTAACCCAAGTAGACGTGCTAAACCGAGTAGACCTGCGAAAGTATGTGCTTATCCTGGTTGGCTCATGGTTTTGCCTTGCTGTGTAGCTGGCACGTTTGACGACGATATACTCCCTGTCAAAAAGTGGTAGGGTTTTAACGTAGCTAACTCGAGTAGACGTGCTAAATCGAGTAGACCTGCGAAAGCACGTGTTTATCCTGGTTGGCTCATGGTTTTGCCTTGTTGGGTAGCCGGCACGTTTGACGACGATATACTCCCTGCTAAAAAGTGGTAGGGTTTTAACGCAGCTAACCCAAGTAGACGTGCTAAACCGAGTAGACCTGCGAAAGCACGTGTTTATCCTGGTTGGCTCATGGTTTTGCCTTGTTGGGTAGCCGGCACGTTTGACGACGATATACTCCCTGCTAAAAAGTGGTAGGGTTTTAACGCAGCTAACCCAAGTAGACGTGCTAAACCGAGTAGACCTGCGAAAGTATGTGCTTATCCTGGTTGGCTCATGGTTTTGCCTTGCTGTGTAGCTGGCACGTTTGACGACGATATACTCCCTGTCAAAAAGTGGTAGGGTTTTAACGTAGCTAACTCGAGTAGACGTGCTAAATCGAGTAGACCTGCGAAAGCACGTGCTTATCCTGGTTGGCTCATGGTTTTGCCTTGTTGGGTAGCCGGCACGTTTGACGACGATATACTCCCTGCTAAAAAGTGGTAGGGTTTTAACGCAGCTAACCCAAGTAGACGTGCTAAACCGAGTAGACCTGCGAAAGTATGTGCTTATCCTGGTTGGCTCATGGTTTTGCCTTGTTGGGTAGCCGGCACGTTTGACGACGATATACTCCCTGCTAAAAAGTGGTAGGGTTTTAACGCAGCTAACCCAAGTAGACGTGCTAAATCGAGTAGACATGCGAAAGCACGTGTTTATCCTGGTTGGCTCATGGTTTTGCCTTGTTGGGTAGCCGGCACGTTTGACGACGATATACTCCCTGCTAAAACGTGGTAGGGTTTTAACGCAGCTAACCCAAGTAGACGTGCTAAATCGAGTAGACCTGCGAAAGCACGTGCTTATCCTGGTTGGCTCATGGTTTTGCCTTGTTGGGTAGCCGGCACGTTTGACGACGATATACTCCCTGTCAAAAAGTGGTAGGGTTTTAACGTAGCTAACTCGAGTAGACGTGCTAAATCGAGTAGACCTGCGAAAGCACGTGTTTATCCTGGTTGGCTCATGGTTTTGCCTTGTTGGGTAGCCGGCACGTTTGACGACGATATACTCCCTGCTAAAAAGTGGTAGGGTTTTAACGCAGCTAACCCAAGTAGACGTGCTAAACCGAGTAGACCTGCGAAAGTATGTGCTTATCCTGGTTGGCTCATGGTTTTGCCTTGCTGTGTAGCTGGCACGTTTGACGACGATATACTCCCTGTCAAAAAGTGGTAGGGTTTTAACGTAGCTAACTCGAGTAGACGTGCTAAACCGAGTAGACCTGCGAAAGTATGTGCTTATCCTGGTTGGCTCATGGTTTTGCCTTGCTGTGTAGCTGGCACGTTTGACGACGATATACTCCCTGTCAAAAAGTGGTAGGGTTTTAACGTAGCTAACTCGAGTAGACGTGCTAAATCGAGTAGACCTGCGAAAGCACGTGTTTATCCTGGTTGGCTCATGGTTTTGCCTTGTTGGGTAGCCGGCACGTTTGACGACGATATACTCCCTGCTAAAAAGTGGTAGGGTTTTAACGCAGCTAACCCAAGCAGACGTGCTAAACCGAGTAGACCTGCGAAAGTATGTGCTTATCCTGGTTGGCTCATGGTTTTGCCTTGCTGTGTAGCTGGCACGTTTGACGACGATATACTCCCTGTCAAAAAGTGGTAGGGTTTTAACGCAGCTAACCCAAGCAGACGTGCTAAACCGAGTAGACCTGCGAAAGTATGTGCTTATCCTGGTTGGCTCATGGTTTTGCCTTGCTGTGTAGCTGGCACGTTTGACGACGATATACTCCCTGTCAAAAAGTGGTAGGGTTTTAACGTAGCTAACTCGAGTAGACGTGCTAAATCGAGTAGACCTGCGAAAGCACGTGTTTATCCTGGTTGGCTCATGGTTTTGCCTTGTTGGGTAGCCGGCACGTTTGACGACGATATACTCCCTGCTAAAAAGTGGTAGGGTTTTAACGCAGCTAACCCAAGTAGACGTGCTAAACCGAGTAGACCTGCGAAAGTATGTGCTTATCCTGGTTGGCTCATGGTTTTGCCTTGCTGTGTAGCTGGCACGTTTGACGACGATATACTCCCTGTCAAAAAGTGGTAGAGTTTTAACGTAGCTAACTCGAGTAGACGTGCTAAATCGAGTAGACCTGCGAAAGCACGTGTTTATCCTGGTTGGCTCATGGTTTTGCCTTGTTGGGTAGCCGGCACGTTTGACGACGATATACTCCCTGCTAAAAAGTGGTAGGGTTTTAACGCAGCTAACCCAAGTAGACGTGCTAAACCGAGTAGACCTGCGAAAGTATGTGCTTATCCTGGTTGGCTCATGGTTTTGCCTTGCTGTGTAGCTGGCACGTTTGACGACGATATACTCCCTGTCAAAAAGTGGTAGGGTTTTAACGTAGCTAACTCGAGTAGACGTGCTAAACCGAGTAGACCTGCGAAAGTACGTGTTTATCCTGGTTGGCTCATGGTTTTGCCTTGCTGTGTAGCTGGCACGTTTGACGACGATATACTCCCTGCTAAAAAGTGGTAGGGTTTTAACGCAGCTAACCCAAGTAGACGTGCTAAACCGAGTAGACCTGCGAAAGTATGTGCTTATCCTGGTTGGCTCATGGTTTTGCCTTGTTGGGTAGCCGGCACGTTTGACGACGATATACTCCCTGCTAAAAAGTGGTAGGGTTTTAACGCAGCTAACCCAAGTAGACGTGCTAAATCGAGTAGACCTGCGAAAGCACGTGTTTATCCTGGTTGGCTCATGGTTTTGCCTTGCTGTGTAGCTGGCACGTTTGACGACGATATACTCCCTGCTAAAACGTGGTAGGGTTTTAACGCAGCTAACCCAAGTAGACGTGCTAAACCGAGTAGACCTGCGAAAGCACGTGCTTATCCTGGTTGGCTCATGGTTTTGCCTTGCTGTGTAGCTGGCACGTTTGACGACGATATACTCCCTGTCAAAACGTGGTAGGGTTTTAACGTAGCTAACTCGAGTAGACGTGCTAAACCGAGTAGACCTGCGAAAGCACGTGTTTATCCTGCTTGGCTCATGGTTTTGCCTTGTTGGGTAGCCGGCACGTTTGACGACGATATACTCCCTGCTAAAAAGTGGTAGGGTTTTAACGCAGCTAACCCGAGTAGACGTGCTAAACCGAGTAGACCTGCGAAAGTATGTGCTTATCCTGGTTGGCTCATGGTTTTGCCTTGCTGTGTAGCTGGCACGTTTGACGACGATATACTCCCTGTCAAAAAGTGGTAGGGTTTTAACGTAGCTAACTCGAGTAGACGTGCTAAACCGAGTAGACCTGCGAAAGTATGTGCTTATCCTGGTTGGCTCATGGTTTTGCCTTGCTGTGTAGCTGGCACGTTTGACGACGATATACTCCCTGTCAAAAAGTGGTAGGGTTTTAACGTAGCTAACTCGAGTAGACGTGCTAAATCGAGTAGACCTGCGAAAGCACGTGTTTATCCTGGTTGGCTCATGGTTTTGCCTTGTTGGGTAGCCGGCACGTTTGACGACGATATACTCCCTGCTAAAAAGTGGTAGGGTTTTAACGCAGCTAACCCAAGCAGACGTGCTAAACCGAGTAGACCTGCGAAAGTATGTGCTTATCCTGGTTGGCTCATGGTTTTGCCTTGCTGTGTAGCTGGCACGTTTGACGACGATATACTCCCTGTCAAAAAGTGGTAGGGTTTTAACGCAGCTAACCCAAGCAGACGTGCTAAACCGAGTAGACCTGCGAAAGTATGTGCTTATCCTGGTTGGCTCATGGTTTTGCCTTGCTGTGTAGCTGGCACGTTTGACGACGATATACTCCCTGTCAAAAAGTGGTAGGGTTTTAACGCAGCTAACCCAAGCAGACGTGCTAAATCGAGTAGACCTGCGAAAGCACGTGTTTATCCTGGTTGGCTCATGGTTTTGCCTTCCTGTGTAGCTGGCACGTTTGACGACGATATACTCCCTGTCAAAAAGTGGTAGGGTTTTAACGCAGCTAACCCAAGCAGACGTGCTAAACCGAGTAGACCTGCGAAAGTATGTGCTTATCCTGGTTGGCTCATGGTTTTGCCTTGCTGTGTAGCTGGCACGTTTGACGACGATATACTCCCTGTCAAAAAGTGGTAGGGTTTTAACGCAGCTAACCCAAGTAGACGTGCTAAACCGAGTAGACCTGCGAAAGTATGTGCTTATCCTGGTTGGCTCATGGTTTTGCCTTGCTGTGTAGCTGGCACGTTTGACGACGATATACTCCCTGTCAAAAAGTGGTAGGGTTTTAACGTAGCTAACTCGAGTAGACGTGCTAAACCGAGTAGACCTGCGAAAGTATGTGCTTATCCTGGTTGGCTCATGGTTTTGCCTTGCTGTGTAGCTGGCACGTTTGACGACGATATACTCCCTGTCAAAAAGTGGTAGGGTTTTAACGCAGCTAACCCGAGTAGACGTGCTAAACCGAGTAGACCTGCGAAAGTATGTGCTTATCCTGCTTGGCTCATGGTTTTGCCTTGCTGTGTAGCTGGCACGTTTGACGACGATATACTCCTTGTCAAAAAGTGGTAGGGTTTTAACGTAGCTAACTCGAGTAGACGTGCTAAACCGAGTAGACCTGCGAAAGTATGTGCTTATCCTGGTTGGCTCATGGTTTTGCCTTGCTGTGTAGCTGGCACGTTTGACGACGATGTACTCCCTGTCAAAAAGTGGTAGGGTTTTAACGCAGCTAACCCAAGCAGACGTGCTAAACCGAGTAGACCTGCGAAAGTATGTGCTTATCCTGGTTGGCTCATGGTTTTGCCTTGCTGTGTAGCTGGCACGTTTGACGACGATATACTCCCTGTCAAAAAGTGGTAGGGTTTTAACGTAGCTAACCCGAGTAGACGTGCTAAACCGAGTAGACCTGCGAAAGTATGTGCTTATCCTGGTTGGCTCATGGTTTTGCCTTGCTGTGTAGCTGGCACGTTTGACGACGATATACTCCCTGTCAAAAAGTGGTAGGGTTTTAACGTAGCTAACTCGAGTAGACGTGCTAAACCGAGTAGACCTGCGAAAGTATGTGCTTATCCTGGTTGGCTCATGGTTTTGCCTTGCTGTGTAGCTGGCACGTTTGACGACGATATACTCCCTGTCAAAAAGTGGTAGGGTTTTAACGCAGCTAACCCAAGTAGACGTGCTAAATCGAGTAGACCTGCGAAAGTATGTGCTTATCCTGGTTGGCTCATGGTTTTGCCTTGCTGTGTAGCCGGCACGTTTGACGACGATATACTCCCTGCTAAAAAGTGGTAGGGTTTTAACGCAGCTAACCCAAGTAGACGTGCTAAACCGAGTAGACCTGCGAAAGTATGTGCTTATCCTGGTTGGCTCATGGTTTTGCCTTGCTGTGTAGCTGGCACGTTTGACGACGATATACTCCCTGCTAAAAAGTGGTAGGGTTTTAACGCAGCTAACCCAAGTAGACGTGCTAAATCGAGTAGACCTGCGAAAGTATGTGCTTATCATGGTTGGCTCATGGTTTTGCCTTGTTGGGTAGCCGGCACGTTTGACGACGATATACTCCCTGCTAAAAAGTGGTAGGGTTTTAACGCAGCTAACCCAAGTAGACGTGCTAAACCGAGTAGACCTGCGAAAGTATGTGCTTATCCTGGTTGGCTCATGGTTTTGCCTTGCTGTGTAGCTGGCACGTTTGACGACGATATACTCCCTGTCAAAAAGTGGTAGGGTTTTAACGTAGCTAACTCGAGTAGACGTGCTAAACCGAGTAGACCTGCGAAAGTATGTGCTTATCCTGGTTGGCTCATGGTTTTGCCTTGCTGTGTAGCTGGCACGTTTGACGACGATATACTCCCTGTCAAAAAGTGGTAGGGTTTTAACGCAGCTAACCCAAGCAGACGTGCTAAACCGAGTAGACCTGCGAAAGTATGTGCTTATCCTGGTTGGCTCATGGTTTTGCCTTGCTGTGTAGCTGGCACGTTTGACGACGATATACTCCCTGTCAAAAAGTGGTAGGGTTTTAACGTAGCTAACTCGAGTTGACGTGCTAAACCGAGTAGACCTGCGAAAGTATGTGCTTATCCTGGTTGGCTCATGGTTTTGCCTTGCTGTGTAGCTGGCACGATTGACGACGATATACTCCCTGTCAAAAAGTGGTAGGGTTTTAACGCAGCTAACCCGAGTAGACGTGCTAAACCGAGTAGACCTGCGAAAGTATGTGCTTATCCTGGTTGGCTCATGGTTTTTGCCTTGTTGGGTAGCCGGCACGTTTGACGACGATATACTCCCTGCTAAAAAGGTGGTAGGGTTTTAACGCAGCTAACCCAAGTAGACGTGCTAAACCGAGTAGACCTGCGAAAGTATGTGCTTATCCTGGTTGTCTCATGGTTTTGCCTTGCTGTGTAGCTGGCACGTTTGACGACGATATACTCCCTGTCAAAAACTGGTAGGGTTTAACGCAGCTAACCCGAGTAGACGTGCTAAACCGAGTAGACCTGCGAAAGTATGTGCTTATCCATGTTGGCTCATGGTTTTGCCTTGTTGGGTAGCCGGCACGTTTGACGACGATATACTCCCTGCTAAAAAGTGGTAGGGTTTTAACGCAGCTAACCCAAGTAGACGTGCTAAACCGAGTAGACCTGCGAAAGTATGTGCTTATCCTGGTTGTCTCATGGTTTTGCCTTGCTGTGTAGCTGGCACGTTTGACGACGATATACTCCCTGTCAAAAACTGGTAGGGTTTAACGCAGCTAACCCGAGTAGACGTGCTAAACCGAGTAGACCTGCGAAAGTATGTGCTTATCCTGGTTGGCTCATGGTTTTGCCTTGCTGTGTAGCTGGCACGTTTGACGACGATATACTCCCTGTCAAAAAGTGGTAGGGTTTTAACGCAGCTAACCCGAGTAGACGTGCTAAACCGAGTAGACCTGCGAAAGTATGTGCTTATCCTGGTTGGCTCATGGTTTTGCCTTGCTGTGTAGCTGGCACGTTTGACGACGATATACTCCCTGTCAAAAAGTGGTAGGGTTTTAACGCAGCTAACCCAAGTAGACGTGCTAAACCGAGTAGACCTGCGAAAGTATGTGCTTATCCTGGTTGGCTCATGGTTTTGCCTTGCTGTGTAGCTGGCACGTTTGACGACGATATACTCCCTGCTAAAAAGTGGTAGGGTTTTAACGCAGCTAACCCAAGTAGACGTGCTAAACCGAGTAGACCTGCGAAAGTATGTGCTTATCCTGGTTGGCTCATGGTTTTGCCTTGCTGTGTAGCTGGCACGTTTGACGACGATATACTCCCTGCTAAAAAGTGGTAGGGTTTTAACGCAGCTAACCCAAGTAGACGTGCTAAATCGAGTAGACCTGCGAAAGTATGTGCTTATCATGGTTGGCTCATGGTTTTGCCTTGTTGGGTAGCCGGCACGTTTGACGACGATATACTCCCTGCTAAAAAGTGGTAGGGTTTTAACGCAGCTAACCCAAGTAGACGTGCTAAACCGAGTAGACCTGCGAAAGTATGTGCTTATCCTGGTTGGCTCATGGTTTTGCCTTGCTGTGTAGCTGGCACGTTTGACGACGATATACTCCCTGTCAAAAAGTGGTAGGGTTTTAACGTAGCTAACTCGAGTAGACGTGCTAAACCGAGTAGACCTGCGAAAGTATGTGCTTATCCTGGTTGGCTCATGGTTTTGCCTTGCTGTGTAGCTGGCACGTTTGACGACGATATACTCCCTGTCAAAAAGTGGTAGGGTTTTAACGCAGCTAACCCAAGCAGACGTGCTAAACCGAGTAGACCTGCGAAAGTATGTGCTTATCCTGGTTGGCTCATGGTTTTGCCTTGCTGTGTAGCTGGCACGTTTGACGACGATATACTCCCTGTCAAAAAGTGGTAGGGTTTTAACGTAGCTAACTCGAGTTGACGTGCTAAACCGAGTAGACCTGCGAAAGTATGTGCTTATCCTGGTTGGCTCATGGTTTTGCCTTGCTGTGTAGCTGGCACGATTGACGACGATATACTCCCTGTCAAAAAGTGGTAGGGTTTTAACGCAGCTAACCCGAGTAGACGTGCTAAACCGAGTAGACCTGCGAAAGTATGTGCTTATCCTGGTTGGCTCATGGTTTTTGCCTTGTTGGGTAGCCGGCACGTTTGACGACGATATACTCCCTGCTAAAAAGGTGGTAGGGTTTTAACGCAGCTAACCCAAGTAGACGTGCTAAACCGAGTAGACCTGCGAAAGTATGTGCTTATCCTGGTTGTCTCATGGTTTTGCCTTGCTGTGTAGCTGGCACGTTTGACGACGATATACTCCCTGTCAAAAACTGGTAGGGTTTAACGCAGCTAACCCGAGTAGACGTGCTAAACCGAGTAGACCTGCGAAAGTATGTGCTTATCCATGTTGGCTCATGGTTTTGCCTTGTTGGGTAGCCGGCACGTTTGACGACGATATACTCCCTGCTAAAAAGTGGTAGGGTTTTAACGCAGCTAACCCAAGTAGACGTGCTAAACCGAGTAGACCTGCGAAAGTATGTGCTTATCCTGGTTGTCTCATGGTTTTGCCTTGCTGTGTAGCTGGCACGTTTGACGACGATATACTCCCTGTCAAAAACTGGTAGGGTTTAACGCAGCTAACCCGAGTAGACGTGCTAAACCGAGTAGACCTGCGAAAGTATGTGCTTATCCTGGTTGGCTCATGGTTTTGCCTTGCTGTGTAGCTGGCACGTTTGACGACGATATACTCCCTGTCAAAAAGTGGTAGGGTTTTAACGCAGCTAACCCGAGTAGACGTGCTAAACCGAGTAGACCTGCGAAAGTATGTGCTTATCCTGGTTGGCTCATGGTTTTGCCTTGCTGTGTAGCTGGCACGTTTGACGACGATATACTCCCTGTCAAAAAGTGGTAGGGTTTTAACGCAGCTAACCCAAGTAGACGTGCTAAACCGAGTAGACCTGCGAAAGTATGTGCTTATCCTGGTTGGCTCATGGTTTTGCCTTGCTGTGTAGCTGGCACGTTTGACGACGATATACTCCCTGCTAAAAAGTGGTAGGGTTTTAACGCAGCTAACCCAAGTAGACGTGCTAAACCGAGTAGACCTGCGAAAGTATGTGCTTATCCTGATTGGCTCATGGTTTTGCCTTGCTGTGTAGCTGGCACGTTTGACGACGATATACTCCCTGTCAAAAAGTGGTAGGGTTTTAACGTAGCTAACTCGAGTAGACGTGCTAAACCGAGTAGACCTGCGAAAGTATGTGCTTATCCTGGTTGGCTCATGGTTTTGCCTTGCTGTGTAGCTGGCACGTTTGACGACGATATACTCCCTGTCAAAAAGTGGTAGGGTTTTAACGCAGCTAACCCAAGTAGACGTGCTAAATCGAGTAGACCTGCGAAAGTATGTGCTTATCCTGGTTGGCTCATGGTTTTGCCTTGCTGTGTAGCCGGCACGTTTGACGACGATATACTCCCTGCTAAAAAGTGATAGGGTTTTAACGCAGCTAACCCAAGTAGACGTGCTAAACCGAGTAGACCTGCGAAAGTATGTGCTTATCCTGGTTGGCTCATGGTTTTGCCTTGCTGTGTAGCTGGCACGTTTGACGACGATATACTCCCTGCTAAAAAGTGGTAGGGTTTTAACGCAGCTAACCCAAGTAGACGTGCTAAATCGAGTAGACCTGCGAAAGTATGTGCTTATCATGGTTGGCTCATGGTTTTGCCTTGTTGGGTAGCCGGCACGTTTGACGACGATATACTCCCTGCTAAAAAGTGGTAGGGTTTTAACGCAGCTAACCCAAGTAGACGTGCTAAACCGAGTAGACCTGCGAAAGTATGTGCTTATCCTGGTTGGCTCATGGTTTTGCCTTGCTGTGTAGCTGGCACGTTTGACGACGATATACTCCCTGTCAAAAAGTGGTAGGGTTTTAACGTAGCTAACTCGAGTAGACGTGCTAAACCGAGTAGACCTGCGAAAGTATGTGCTTATCCTGGTTGGCTCATGGTTTTGCCTTGCTGTGTAGCTGGCACGTTTGACGACGATATACTCCCTGTCAAAAAGTGGTAGGGTTTTAACGCAGCTAACCCAAGCAGACGTGCTAAACCGAGTAGACCTGCGAAAGTATGTGCTTATCCTGGTTGGCTCATGGTTTTGCCTTGCTGTGTAGCTGGCACGTTTGACGACGATATACTCCCTGTCAAAAAGTGGTAGGGTTTTAACGTAGCTAACTCGAGTTGACGTGCTAAACCGAGTAGACCTGCGAAAGTATGTGCTTATCCTGGTTGGCTCATGGTTTTGCCTTGCTGTGTAGCTGGCACGATTGACGACGATATGCTCCCTGTCAAAAAGTGGTAGGGTTTTAACGCAGCTAACCCGAGTAGACGTGCTAAACCGAGTAGACCTGCGAAAGTATGTGCTTATCCTGGTTGGCTCATGGTTTTTGCCTTGTTGGGTAGCCGGCACGTTTGACGACGATATACTCCCTGCTAAAAAGGTGGTAGGGTTTTAACGCAGCTAACCCAAGCAGACGTGCTAAACCGAGTAGACCTGCGAAAGTATGTGCTTATCCTGGTTGTCTCATGGTTTTGCCTTGCTGTGTAGCTGGCACGTTTGACGACGATATACTCCCTGTCAAAAACTGGTAGGGTTTAACGCAGCTAACCCGAGTAGACGTGCTAAACCGAGTAGACCTGCGAAAGTATGTGCTTATCCATGTTGGCTCATGGTTTTGCCTTGTTGGGTAGCCGGCACGTTTGACGACGATATACTCCCTGCTAAAAAGTGGTAGGGTTTTAACGCAGCTAACCCAAGTAGACGTGCTAAACCGAGTAGACCTGCGAAAGTATGTGCTTATCCTGGTTGTCTCATGGTTTTGCCTTGCTGTGTAGCTGGCACGTTTGACGACGATATACTCCCTGTCAAAAACTGGTAGGGTTTAACGCAGCTAACCCGAGTAGACGTGCTAAACCGAGTAGACCTGCGAAAGTATGTGCTTATCCTGGTTGGCTCATGGTTTTGCCTTGTTGGGTAGCCGGCACGTTTGACGACGATATACTCCCTGCTAAAAAGTGGTAGGGTTTTAACGCAGCTAACCCAAGTAGACGTGCTAAACCGAGTAGACCTGCGAAAGTATGTGCTTATCCTGGTTGGCTCATGGTTTTGCCTTGCTGTGTAGCCGGCACGTTTGACGACGATATACTCCCTGTCAAAAAGTGGTAGGGTTTTAACGTAGCTAACCCAAGTAGACGTGCTAAACCGAGTAGACCTGCGAAAGTATGTGCTTATCCTGGTTGGCTCATGGTTTTGCCTTGCTGTGTAGCTGGCACGTTTGACGACGATATACTCCCTGTCAAAAAGTGGTAGGGTTTTAACGTAGCTAACTCGAGTAGACGTGCTAAACCGAGTAGACCTGCGAAAGTATGTGCTTATCCTGATTGGCTCATGGTTTTGCCTTGCTGTATAGATGGCACGTTTGACGACGATATACTCCCTGTCAAAAAGTGGTAGGGTTTTAACGCAGCTAACCCAAGCAGACGTGCTAAACCGAGTAGACCTGCGAAAGTATGTGCTTATCCTGGTTGGCTCATGGTTTTGCCTTGCTGTGTAGCTGGAACGTTTGACGACGATATACTCCCTGTCAAAAAGTGGTAGGGTTTTAACGTAGCTAACTCGAGTAGACGTGCTAAACCGAGTAGACCTGCGAAAGTATGTGCTTATCCTGGTTGGCTCATGGTTTTGCCTTGCTGTGTAGCTGGCACGTTTGACGACGATATACTCCCTGTCAAAAAGTGGTAGGGTTTTAACGCAGCTAACCCGAGTAGACGTGCTAAACCGAGTAGACCTGCGAAAGCATGTGCTTATCCTGGTTGGCTCATGGTTTTGCCTTGTTGGGTAGCCGGCACGTTTGACGACGATATACTCCCTGTCAAAAAGTGGTAGGGTTTTAACGTAGCTAACTCGAGTAGACGTGCTAAACCGAGTAGACCTGCGAAAGTATGTGCTTATCCTGGTTGGCTCATGGTTTTGCCTTGCTGTGTAGCTGGCACGTTTGACGACGATATACTCCCTGTCAAAAAGTGGTAGGGTTTTAACGCAGCTAACCCGAGTAGACGTGCTAAACCGAGTAGACCTGCGAAAGCATGTGCTTATCCTGGTTGGCTCATGGTTTTGCCTTGTTGGGTAGCCGGCACGTTTGACGACGATATACTCCCTGCTAAAAAGTGGTAGGGTTTTAACGTAGCTAACTCGAGTAGACGTGCTAAACCGAGTAGACCTGCGAAAGTATGTGCTTATCCTGGTTGGCTCATGGTTTTGCCTTGCTGTGTAGCTGGCACGTTTGACGACGATATACTCCCTGTCAAAAACTGGTAGGGTTTAACGCAGCTAACCCGAGTAGACGTGCTAAACCGAGTAGACCTGCGAAAGTATGTGCTTATCCTGGTTGGCTCATGGTTTTGCCTTGTTGGGTAGCCGGCACGTTTGACGACGATATACTCCCTGCTAAAAAGTGGTAGGGTTTTAACGCAGCTAACCCAAGTAGACGTGCTAAATCGAGTAGACCTGCGAAAGCACGTGCTTATCCTGGTTGGCTCATGGTTTTGCCTTGCTGTGTAGCCGGCACGTTTGACGACGATATACTCCCTGCCAAAAAGTGGTAGGGTTTTAACGTAGCTAACTCGAGTAGACGTGCTAAACCGAGTAGACCTGCGAAAGTATGTGCTTATCCTGGTTGGCTCATGGTTTTGCCTTGTTGGGTAGCCGGCACGTTTGACGACGATATACTCCCTGCTAAAAAGTGGTAGGGTTTTAACGCAGCTAACCCAAGTAGACGTGCTAAATCGAGTAGACCTGCGAAAGCACGTGTTTATCCTGGTTGGCTCATGGTTTTGCCTTGCTGGGTAGTCGGCACCTTTGACGACGATATACTCCCTGCTAAAAAACTGGTAGGGTTTAACGTAGCTAACCCGAGTAGACGTGCTAAACCGAGTAGACCTGCGAAAGTATGTGCTTATCCTGGTTGGCTCATGGTTTTGCCTTGTTGGGTAGCCGGCACGTTTGACGACGATATACTCCCTGCTAAAAAGTGGTAGGGTTTTAACGCAGCTAACCCAAGTAGACGTGCTAAATCGAGTAGACCTGCGAAAGCACGTGCTTATCCTGGTTGGCTCATGGTTTTGCCTTGCTGTGTAGCTGGCACGTTTGACGACGATATACTCCCTGTCAAAAAGTGGTAGGGTTTTAACGCAGCTAACCCGAGTAGACGTGCTAAACCGAGTAGACCTGCGAAAGTATGTGCTTATCCTGGTTGGCTCATGGTTTTGCCTTGTTGGGTAGCCGGCACGTTTGACGACGATATACTCCCTGTCAAAAAGTGGTAGGGTTTTAACGTAGCTAACTCGAGTAGACGTGCTAAACCGAGTAGACCTGCGAAAGTATGTGCTTATCCTGGTTGGCTCATGGTTTTGCCTTGCTGTGTAGCTGGCACGTTTGACGACGATATACTCCCTGTCAAAAACTGGTAGGGTTTAACGCAGCTAACCCGAGTAGACGTGCTAAACCGAGTAGACCTGCGAAAGTATGTGCTTATCCTGGTTGGCTCATGGTTTTGCCTTGTTGGGTAGCCGGCACGTTTGACGACGATATACTCCCTGCTAAAAAGTGGTAGGGTTTTAACGCAGCTAACCCAAGTAGACGTGCTAAATCGAGTAGACCTGCGAAAGCACGTGCTTATCCTGGTTGGCTCATGGTTTTGCCTTGTTGGGTAGCTGGCACGTTTGACGACGATATACTCCCTGTCAAAAAGTGGTAGGGTTTTAACGTAGCTAACTCGAGTAGACGTGCTAAACCGAGTAGACCTGCGAAAGTATGTGCTTATCCTGGTTGGCTCATGGTTTTGCCTTGTTGGGTAGCCGGCACGTTTGACGACGATATACTCCCTGCTAAAAAGTGGTAGGGTTTTAACGCAGCTAACCCAAGTAGACGTGCTAAATCGAGTAGACCTGCGAAAGCACGTGTTTATCCTGTTTGGCTCATGGTTTTGCCTTGCTGGGTAGTCGGCACCTTTGACGACGATATACTCCCTGCTAAAAAACTGGTAGGGTTTAACGTAGCTAACCCGAGTAGACGTGCTAAACCGAGTAGACCTGTGAAAGCACGTGTTTATCCCGGTTGGCTGATGGTTTTGCCTTGCTGGGTAGTAGGCACGTTTGATGACGATATACTCCCTGCTCAAAAGTGGTAGGGTTTTAACGTAGCCAACCCGAATAGACGACAGTACATCTTTGTTATTTTAGCATACCGCAGAATTCAAGCAAACGAGGAAAGAAGATTTCCACTTCTTCGCCGGGAGCTGCTCATTCAACTGGAGGCGCGTTTCTCTTCCACCGTGCACGAAACGCCATCCATTCTCGCTGCTGTCCTCCACCCGAAGGTCAAAACGCGCATATTCAATGAAAAGTTCTTCCCAGAAGGATTCCTGCGCAGCACGCCTTCACTGCCAAAAAGCCTCTTAATCCAAGAAGTGACGAGAGCCACACTGCCAATGCCTACGGAGACGCAGGGTAGGAACCGCCTTAATGAAGATTTCATTTTTACGTTTGGCACATGCAAAGTGCTGCCTATAACATTTTACGGAAGCAAGAATAGCGCAATGCTTCTTTCAGGGCTCCACATATTTTGGCTTTGATTCTCCAACCCATACAGACAGCATCAAGGAACTCGCCACTTTCCATGATCAGATTACTTCCTCAACTTGGTGTTTATGCCAAATGTACGTAGAACTGCTCGTTTCACCTGAGTTTCGTAACGCGGGTCCAAGTTTTTGAAAATGGACTGGGAAAATTCGCAAGTTGCCGCTCCTTATTACCTACTTATCGTATAGATCTAACGCTGTAAATCTGTATTTATCGATTGAATATTGCCGAATTAGAAGCTAGAAGTAGCAGGTAAAGTCCCGAAGAAATGAGCACTGCCTTGTCCTAGAGACTGTTCCTTTTGAACCATTGTTGTGCTCATTCTACTAGAATGATACATTATTATTCAGGCAAAATGTTGGGCGTTCCTAATCATACCTCCGTGGATTTAAACAGCGACATTCGTGATCCAGTGGCTCTTTGTGCGACAAAAATTTGATCTCGTCTTTTTTATGTCTCGTATGTCCTAGTTAGTTTGAACGCAATCCAATAAAAGAAAGTAGCTGGAAACGCCGCACAAGGCCTGAAGGCCGCCCTGAGAGTTGATATTTGACAAGAAAAAGCACGGCGCCTCGTGCACAGTTCCTCTTTCGGGCTTTTGAAAACTTAGCATGCGCCGGTCCCCATTCCACAAAGTTGCTTACAATGCATATTTCTATTGTGGGTCATGAATAAGGCTCTGAATCGTTTTTCATTCTTTCATTTAAAAATATTACGCAATTATTTGTAGCGGTCTGTACGTACAGCACACAATTAGTGCTGTGAAATCTTACCAGCTCCAGTTGTTGGTGGTGGGGGTGAAAAACATTTATTCTGTATAAATACAGCTGCAATTGAAGTCGCCATAAAAGTTATGGTCAAATTTTTTTGTTCTGTACAGGAAGCGAAGTGTCTGCATTTATGCCAAAACCTCGGCACAGCAGCTCGGTGTTCGAGTTCTTCGAAGACCAGCTCGGAGGAGACAATTCCTCGCAGAGAGAAAGCCAAGGGAGCGAGGTGGAGATTTACCTCCACGAACCGATCTGCGAAGAAGACGCCCTGAAGTACTGGAGAGCAAACCAAGAAAAATATCCAATTCTAAGCCATCTGGCTAAGAAGTTCTTGGCAATACCAGCATCTTCCGACGATACTGAAAGACTCTTTTCCACAGCAGGCGCTATTCAAAGGGCGCGGAGGTCGAGACTGAAAACTGACGTGTTGGCTCAGATGCTTTTGTACAGAAAGTACCGCCTCAAGAACAGCACCAAAGAGTGAACGATGCGTTTCACTGCCACTCATTGTGCATATGACCAATAAAGATTTTCAGAAATATAAAAAGAAACCGTTGTATGTCTTTACACTACATAAATCTAAGCGGTCGTTGTTACATTCCACAAGAGTTCTGCCAAGACATTTTTAGTACTTCTCGTACAGTTCATTCAAGCCAATCTCACTCAGCTCACTGGTTAGCCAAACTCGTCTGTGCTACGCTGTGACCCACGTACTATAAAAATACGTTTTTCATTACTGGTTATGAAGGGAATCTTTCCAATCTTGCATCTGAGCTGTAGAGTAGTTACAGCACACTTCCTGGAACAGGCCGCTAAGTCCTTGGAGCTGCGAAATGTTGCCATGCACTGCCACTTACGCGTTGCACTCGAAGCACGCACTTTCGTAGGCGAGAATCAAATCATAAAAAAGGCAGAGCAAATTACCATGAGCTAGCTCTATGTGGCGTGTTCTTGCTCGGCCGCGATGAATTACGCGCAATCGTACGCAGTCAAGGCGGCTGAATCCGATAAAATTTGAAACCTTTTGGAGGTGAATGTGGCACGTTCGAGTGCCGCGAGAAGGTATAGCAGATTTATTCCGGCACGTACAAGCCGAGGTTTTCGGAGCACCCGCACTAGCAGGTGCTGGGCTGGGCGGGGCGTGCACCTGTTTCTGTGAGTGCACAGTCGGTAATACACTATACGTCCGTGCTAGTCAGTCTGCAATATGCTAAATCTTCCTATTTTCGCTGGAACTGCCTTATCGCAAGCCGGTGCCGCAAAGTGTGGTGGGTAGCCGCTGCGGTGGCTCAGTGGTTATGGCGCCTGTCTGGTGACCCTAAAGAAGAGGGTTCGATGCCGGCCGCGGCGGTCGCATATCGATGGAGGCGAAATTCTAGAGGCCCGTGTACTGTGCGATGTCAGTTCACGTTAAATTACACTAGGTGGTCGAAATTCCCGGAGTCCACTGTTTTTTTGTGCTCTTGATAAGCCGTTGTGCATGCCATTTTTAAGTGCCTGCTTCTCTTGATCCATCCACTTATGAAAACAAATGCCCGCTATGCGGTGAACACGCAACGCTTTACCACGTTACATGGGCCTGTCAGAAAATGCAGGCAGCGCCGATAAACAACACACCTACACCGGAGCAGTGGGAGGCTGCGCTGTCCAGCTCGAAGCCTGAAGAGCAGCTCAAGCTGATCGACAGGGCTCGCAAGACTGCAGAGGCCGCTGGGGCCCTGGACTGAGGGCTCCACCTACGCTGCGAGAAATAACCCTTATACAATTAAGTTTTTCATTCATTCATTCATTCATTCTTGAACGAAGCTCACGTTGCAGCTATGCTTCTGAAAGCACTGCTATGTTAAAATTTGTATATGTATGCTCCCACGCGCTTTCTCTACAGAGACCGCAGTAACTCCCAAATAAAATAAATTAAATAGAAACAGACCAAACGAAAGTATGGTGGGCAAAGCCAACCATCGTAGTCTTACCATGGAAATAAAGCATCAGCCTAAATACCTTGGTCTGAATCATCACTCGCTCCGCCTTGCATTCTACGAGGAGCAAACAGCTATAGTGACCTCCAAATAACAGGAACGTCCCTGGATATATTTATGTTCCTGGTGAGACGTATGACCACTTAATTGCGTGTCTGATTTTACGAGTCAAATTGCTGTCAGGCATGATCGGAAATTGATACTCAGCGTTTGGATAATGCGTAGACTTGCAGGAAAAAAAGATCATGGGCGGTTTAGCTTAGGGTTGAACCCGAAGTATCATGCGCTACTACCATTAGCCATGGTTTTTTTGTTTATCCCGAATTTATATGCTTTTGTTTGACACGAACGGGTTTACCTTGGTTGATATACCATATGAAGTAAGTTTGGTGATATTGATCATTTTAGATCTGTACTTCGGTAGAATTCGGCATTCTCTACGTTCACAAGTCCCTAGGAGTCCTGATTTCTCTCCTGGCGCAGTGGTGCAGCGGTTAAGCTACACGCCACTGCCCTGCGATGGCAACTGCTGTTATCGGTGGGGCTTCCGAGACGCAGGTTGTTATTCCTGGGGAATCTCTCGCGACTAATTATTAATTGAACTTACACGATGAGCAGTTTACTAACAGTCCGATGGGCAGGTAGTAGTGACGTCAAAACGTCATGTGGCCTAGGTGGCCCACGTGCCAGAAGCAGGCTTGAGAAAGACAGACAACCGCTTTCGGCGGAGTGGAAGCCCTAGAGCTAGGGCACTAAAATGGCAACCACACGAATCTTTCACTCGAGACTCGGGGAGTTAGTGATTACCGTAATTCATCGCAAATGATGCATTTTAGACGACCCGTTATATTTTCAAGAGATCTGAATAACGTTTTATTTTGAGATGCAGCATAAGAGCCCCACTGCAGCAAAAAGCAGGCATCGCACCTGGGGAAGACAACATCCTGCCTGTTCGAACTGCCAAGCTCTCAAGCTGTGCTTGCAATGTCGTTGTATCGTCACGTACCTGCATTTAAACATTTAAACTGCCAGTCTTTCTGGCTGTGTTTTGAAAACTTGGTCTTGATCATCTTCGATTCGTGCGCGTGGAAGCGTCATCAGACATCATGCAGCAAACCGCCGAAAATGGCGGCGGATTAGAAGCAATGAAATTCAGAAGACCGAATGCTATCGCAGCGTCATCGAGTAGTGGTAATTAGGCGACCTACAAACTTTCCCTATTCTGAGTCTATTAGATATTTTTTGCTCCACCGAGAGTTGTGGCAAAGAAATACCTCTGTTATTCGTTGCGTAGCTTTACATCGACTCAACATGGCAAGGAATGCCATATTTACCCGTCAACTAAGCGCGTATCCAAGCACATTGAAAACGCCGAACCAGAGACAGCTTGGGTAACTGGTGTTCATCGCAAGATAGAGAACACAGAGAAACATGGAGAATGTTGTGTGAAATTGGCCAAGCAAATTTCTTTTGTCTTTTTCTTGCTCTGGCTCGGATTTGTTGTTTGCTTTTATGGCCGCTACATTTGCGCGCGTTTTACGAAGCACACGCGACTGTATACGAGGCACTAATGAACTACATTGTTTCCATGATGTAGATGTAGTCTAATACGATGCACATCGTACCTCCTGCCTGCGCGCGAGTGCCGCGTACGTGTGTTCACTCGAGACATACGTCTTCACCCCAGACATTCGCAACGCCTACGAACTGGTACTGAGCTCATAGAGTTCATACGAGGCACATCTCTGACACATGTGAACACGAATGAAACCTGTTCATACGGGGCACGTTTCTCGACACATATATGTCATATGAGTTCATACCAGACACATTTGTGACACCTATGACCTCGTATGAAGCATATATGTCTTCATACAAGGCACATTTGGCACACGTATAGATCGCATGTAACACATACGAATTCATGAGAGACACATATGGAATCATGGGATTTTTCGATAGGGAAGTGCCCCAGTCTTCTGCACTTTTCCTTGATCCAGTACTTGTGCAGCCCTAAGCAATATGGTAGAGGGGGACGGGGCTGTCAGCGAGAAGAATTTGCCGTCTAAACCTTTGGCTAAGGATTAAACTGATGGCGCCAATCATGTTGTCGAGTATAACACGTTTGAGGGCCTAAGGGATGTCTTAATGGCACGGTACGGTATGTGCCATGTATTGAAGCCGCAGCCGGGCGATGTGAGACGCCTTAGCGGCGGGCTTCATGTTACTTTCGACCACCTGGAGATCTTTGGCATGCTCTGGCGTCGGACAGCACACCGGACGACTATCATTTCGCCTTACTGCTGCTATCGAAATGCGGCCGAGAGTCGATCCCGACCTTGTGTACAGCAGCAGAACGCCCCAACCACAGCGACACCAGCACGGGTAAATCATCGCATAAAATGACCATCGTCTTATCATTCGTCTTCGGTGTAGTCACACCGCGCCAGCTACGCCGCTGATTTCTTTGAGCGCAGCTGCGACACGCCTCTTTATTCATGTGGAATTACAGGCCGCTAACAGACAGAGATACTCTGCCAATCCTGTTCTACAGCTCGCGGACAAACATCGTTCTAAACATTAGAGTTATAGCGTAGCGTACGCGCTGATTGGTCGCGATGCCGCAGGCGCGCACGCAGCTGACAGACACGTGGCGCCATCTGGCGCCCTCAGGGCGTTCTGCGCACGCGCAGTGGCGCCTGACGGAATACGATGACGGACGCGGATCGCGGACTGCGCTCTCTATTTTCTGCCGGGAATAACCACGCGGTCTTCAAGCATCGCACAAGCGAGGCCGTCGATCCGTTTGCTGGGTGCGTCCAGAAGCACCGCAGTTATTCTCGGCCGAGCATCTTGAGGAAGGCTGCCACAGTGGAAGGCAGGCACGTCTCCCAGCGCACGCAGCGGCCGTCGCGGCTCCGGTACAAGCCCGGCTTGCAGAAGCACCCGATGCGGCAGTCCCCGGTGCAGGCTGGCGGGAGGCTCTGGCGACTGCACTTCAGCTCAGCGCAGGATCCACTAGCGCACTTCTTGAACACGATGCCCGGTCCGCACGGAATGGCCCAGTTTATCCACTCGTCGGGCACCGCGACAACGCGCCCCACACGGAAAGTGAAAATTGGCATTGAGGAAAGGAAAGGCTCAGGAGCTTTCTTGCTGACCTCCAGCATCTTGTACTATGCACTTAATGGTTTGATTTAGGGTGTTCAACATCCAAAAGCGACTCAGGCTATGAGGAAGGCCGTAGTGAAGGGCTCCTGAAAATTTCGACTACCTGTGGTTTTTTAACGTGCACTGATATCGCACAGTACACGGGCCTCTAGAATTTCGCCTCCATCGAAAAATCGATTCCCGCGGCCTGGATGGAACCCGCGGCTTTCGGGCCAGAGGTCGAGCGCCATAGCCACTAAACCAGCACGGCGGCCACCATGCAAAATGTATACTTATGCATGCACTCGATGTATTTTCTGTATATGCATCTGATGTATATGCATCTGCACGTGTGCGTGCTAAAGAATGCCAGGTGGTGGAAATTTATCTAGGGCTCTCCATTGTGTGTGCTTGCTCAAAGTGCTGCATCAACTAGCTGAAACATTAGTTCAGGCTACGAGTAGCTGCGAGACTTCGGCATCAGGATCAACACCAAACCGACGCAGCTCACGGGCACAGTGCTCGACACTCCATCTCCAGTGTTTGGTAACGTCATGAGGAAGGCGCACGTAGGCGCGTATGAACTCCACGGCCAGCGTTTCTACGATGCAGCTACCACGACCAGCTGGAGGGTTCTCAACCTGAGTCGGTTTGTACAGATGGACAGCTACGTACACTACATCAAAATGCTGATCCGCACCATCCAGGAACTGGGCATTCGCATCCAGCAGCCGCTTACGGTGAGCTCGGCAGACCCACACAGCCGGATAAGTATCGAATCGTTGACATTTTAGCAAAAATTGCGCCTTTTTACCTTGCGTCTGCCGCATGATCGTATTAACTGCATAGCGACAACATATCAGAATTTACCATACTATACACAACATTCATATCCAATCATTTCAGCTCCAATAAACTCCAAGCCGGACAATGCAACGGCAGTCAGGATTTTTTAAAGCGAAATTTATTGCCGCAGGGCATCAATAATGGGTGAAGGTGCGATGAAATATGTATCAGTTATTAAATGAATGGAAAAAGGCTAGCTGAATTGATGAAGTCCAGTAGAGAACGATGGTACCCCAGCAAACAACGCACCTACCCACGTGCGCCCAGAAAGGATGGAATGTCCCAGTCCCAGGACAACATTTATCGAACATTTCCAGGCCGTAGAGGCAGGACACAGAAACACAAGCAAAAGGGCGTGCGCCCACTAATGGCCTAGAAACGTTTTTTGGAGGGTGTTAGCAGAAATAAATACAAATAGTAGCATTTTTATCCCAGAAAGGTAACTGGGAGAACGTTTTTGGGCGCTCGACTACTGATCCGGAGTTCCCGGGTTCGAACCCGACCGCGGCGGCTGCGTTTTTATGGAGGAAAAACGCTAAGGCGCCCGTGTGCTGTGCGATTTCAGTGCACGTTAAAGATCCCCAGGTGGTCGAAATTATTCCGGAGCCCTCCACTACGGCACCTCTTCTTCCTTTCTTCTTTCACTCCCTCTTTTATCCCTTCCCTTACGGCGCGGTTCAGGTGTCCAACGATATATGAGACAGATACTGCGCCATTTACTTTCCCCCAAAACCAATTATTATTAAGAGCGTATTTGGGAGCAATGCTTTTCAACAAAAAAATACAAATTGACTCCTCACTCTCTTTCCTCTCTCATTCGCGCAAAAAGCTACGGGGAGAGGAGGTTTTGTTCTTGCACTCGTCGTTTTGAGAGATCAAACAGTTTTGTTCGAACTGCCGAAGGAAGCGCAGTTCACCCCGCATCTCTCTCGTGGGCCGTCGGCTCGATGCTGCAGGCAGGCAGGCGACGGCGGTCTGCCTTTTCATCGCATTGCCGGAAGCGGCGGTCACCAAGTTGCCCGTCTTCTATAGTGTTTCCAACTTCGACACGGTGCAGTGGTCCCTTCAGGCATCTCCATCTACCAGCAGTCCTCGTTGCGCCTCTGTCTAGCAAAAGCGCAGTAATGGCCTCCCGTCGCTCGCCCGGCTTCCTCGCTGGACGGAAGCCATCTTGCGCGCAGCCCCTCACCATTCGCGCCGCCCCTAGCCACTCGCGCGCAAGCCCCTGCGCCCGGCTGCTCTTGTTCTCATCACTGGGCTGTCGTGAACTTCGTAGCTACGGATTCATGGCAGCTTTCCCGTGCACCTCAGCATGGCCACATAATTCCTTTTGGAACTGATGCAGCGGCGCGCGGCGCTTCGCAAGTCTTTTGCGCAGCTTCTCGGCCCTACACCATAATGGCGCTCTTACAGGCGTCGTTCGCGGCAGCGGATTTCAAGGCAATGGGCGACTCCTAGCGCGCACTCTGCATCCCTCAGCGCCTCAGACTGCTGTGGCGTGTTGTTGGCGGCAGCTTGGCCGTCCACTGCGGTCGAAGGCGGGAGAGGTCTTCGGGGGTCCACCAGACTCTTGCTGCGAGTGCCCATGGATTGACCTGCTCTACATACGTTGCCGTCCTGTCGCAGCGGTAGAGTTTGTGTTGTGTTC
>JARKHS020015769.1:0-30368 GCA_030143305.2 Amblyomma americanum
CAAAGGCCCTTAGGCCCGTAGACAACGGAGCGTCATTATTTTGAAATCTCTTTTTCCAAGTCCTATGGCTGTAAGCGCCTGTATACTTTCATGGGCCCAAACTCCTCGGAATGTTTGGGTTGCGGATGTTACTATGACATTCTTGCCAATTTGTTGTAGTAAATCCTTGTTGGAATATTTGGACACTTTTTCTTCATGGGCCTTTTTCAGAGGGATGCGGTGTCCCACAACTTGGACGTCTATCACCATCACTTGGCCATCCCTTCTGATGACCAAGTCTGGGATTTGTTTTCCTTTTGATGTTTTGTAGTGTGGCTCTATCTTCACATCCCACTGTAGTTCTTGTAGCCTCTTTGCCATATAACGCATGATCACATTGTGCCGTCGTATCCGAGCGTAGTGTGCTCGGGGGCAACGTTGGAGGATGTGCCCTATTGTCTCTGGGCTGTTGCATTTTGCCGTGCATTTCTTTGGCAGGTCTCTACCTCTTTTTGTTCGCATTTGTGTTGGTAGCGCATTAACTCTTAATTTCAACATTTTGATAAATTCTTTTCCTTTCAATAGCCGTGTGCCTTCAACCATCCAAGATGATGAGGCAGGGCAGTTCTTTGCCTCTTTTAGCGCATAGCCATCCACACTTGAATGCAGATATGATGTCCAGTAGTTTGTCTCTTTTGACTTTGTTGAAATATCCTTTTCTCGATGTATTGAGAGCCGTTGTGCCGTCTTAAGTCTTCCTTGCAGGAAGGGCAGGTCCACTACTTTTTCGCAGGCTGGATGACCAGACTTTTTCAGTCGTTGGATCCTTCGAACCTGCATGCCTGGTATGGAGGTTCGGAAACACTGCACCCCTAATCCTCCTTCTTTCACTGGTGTGTAGAAGATTCCAAGAGTTAAATCGTCTGGGAGATGGAGCCAGTTCCGTAGTGCCTTCCTGATTAGGCGGTCGAGTTTCTCCAGGGACTTAGCTGTAACTTGACCCAGAACCAAGCGGTGGTAGAGCTTTGGTATCAGGTAGAATTTGAGAATGGTCAACCGTTGCTGTGGTCTCAACGGAGCTCTGGATATTCGGTCGAGGTATTCAATGAGTTCAGCTCTCAGCGATGGTGCTTGCTGACCAAAAGGGGTATAGTGGATGCCCAAGTACTTCCAGGTAGTATGCGTGGTTGCATTGGGGATGGGAATACCATCCACCACAAACGACAAGTCCTTTCGCAATTTGACTTTCTTTTCGTAGCCTGATGGCTCTAGGCTCACGGCAAGGCATTTGGTTGGGTTTAGCTTCATTCCTCTTTCTCGGAGGAAACAGCATAGATCATCCAACCTTTCCTGGAGTCCTTCCGGTGTTGACGCCAGGACAACGACGTCATCTGCAAATGCCATTGCATCGAGGGAGATGTTCCCGCTCTCGAATGTGATGCCGCGGTTGTCTTTCTTTAGCCATTCGTCCATGACCAGATTAAAGAGGCACGGCGACAGGGGATCCCCCTGACGCACCCCCCTCGTCGGCTGAACCAGTTTTTCTCTGCCTTCAAATTGGAAGAAGGGTCTGAGCTGTCGTATAGAATTCCTCTATATAATTGAGGAGAATGTTGTTGTAGCCATTTATAGCCAAGCCTCTCAATATTGCGCTGAGCTGTACCGCATCGAACGCTTTTGCGATGTCAAGCGTCGCTATGTAAAGCGGACGCCATTTGCACTTTGCTTCGTGTAGGGCTGAGGCTAAAAGCATAGTATTCTCGCCACATTCGTCCACAGGAATGAAGGCCCTTTGACGATGGTCCAAGGCCACTTGTGCCAGGATCCTTGAGGCCAAGATCTTATGAAAGATCCTCACGATAGCCGGAGCTATCGTAATGGGCCTGAACTCCGTTGCTGCGCTTGCGCAAGCAACCTTAGGCACGAATATTGTACGGGCATTCCTTAGACACACCGGAATGTGGCGCAACAGCATCAGTAGGTTCAGCATCAGTAGGTCGCGCCCCCCAAAACCATCTGGGCCGGCGGCTGTTCTTGCCAGCAACATGGACACCTTCACCTCCTGCGCGGTCACCACTGTGAAGGGATCAAGGCCCCTCTCCCCCGTTCTTGGGATCTCCACTTTTTCTCCTGAGGGTCTTTCCAGTATTGCCGTCCATTCTTCAAGGAACTTTTATATCGGAACTTTTATATATTCAAGGATCTTTTATATCGTGGGTGCGTACACCACCCAGAATCTCTCTGGCACAGTTTGCCTGGTCTTTGTAGAAACGTTCCTGCACAAGGGCAAACTCTCTTCTTCTCCTCCTCCTTCTTCCTTCCTTTCTTTTGGGTGCTGTGGGCTTCGTTTTCTTCTTCCTTTGGCCCTTGTTCTTGAAGAAGTGGTCTCGAAGGTAGTTATTCAGACTCATCATGATGTCTTGGTCTGCTATGGCCCTCTTTGCTATCTCCCATAATGTAGCAGCACCAAAAGACGAAGGGCATTGTTTGGTTGTTATTCTCCGCAGTTCTTCTTTTATTTCCTCGTCGGGTTCGCTACGTCCAGCTTGTTCATTCAATGGCGGCTGAGTTGTGTCTGCTGGTATAGGATCGACCTCAGCCGAGCAAGAGTAGGGAATATCCATCTCAGCAGCATCAGCTCCCGACAACCCAGCCGGAGCCATCCCAGAGCCAAGTTTTAGTTGCTCTTTGTATGTGGCAACCATTGCTTTGTAATCTTGTTGTCTACGCTTGCCTTTTATGGCCTCCAGCGTTCGTTTAGGGAATGACTCCAGCAACGGTTTATTTAGGTAGGCGACGCCGTGAAGGACCAACTCTGCTTCTCTGTGAGTCATTCTTCTGGTTTCCTCCATGGTCCATCTTGGTTTGCTCCTCTCTATATTTATGTCTTCATTGTACGCCTCTCGATGTCTGGCTTTCCGATGCAGCCCCAGTCCAATCTTAGTGGAGAAAGCCTTCTCACACTCAGGGCATTCATGGTGCACTTTAATCATTTGAGCTTCCTCATCTTGCCCGAGTCCGTCTAGATCCTGTTCATCATCTGTGGATAGGACTTCCTGAATGAGGGCTTGTTTAGCTTGCATCCTAGTTGTTGCAGTAAGCCCAGTTCTTGTGGTCTTCGGCCGAGCCCCTGTCTTGTTCTGTATTACCTCCTGTTGTCTGCAATCGGTGGCTGTACTTCGTAAGCTTTCTGGTTGACCTGGCTGTATAGTCGTAGAGGCAACTTCTCTTGCTCGTTTTCCGCATCGTTGCTTCTTTCGATTCTTTTTCTTCGGTTGGTCGCTGTACTCGGAGCTCGACTCTGTCTTTAAATCGCTGGAAGCCACAGATGATTCTTCGTCAAGTTCTGACATTAATTCTTCAGAAATAATCCAGCTCTTGTCTCCAGAAGAAGAGTCTGATTCTTCTCTGGAATCATCCTCTGTTTGGCTATCATATTCTTCAAAATCTTTATTAGGCTTCTTCGACACCAGCTGTCTTTCTAAAGTTTTCCCTTTCCTTGAGGTACCAGACTTGGTCTTCGACTTGCTTGGTGGTAGAAGATCTTCGGTTGTCGATTCATTCAGCTGCTTCCTTACTCTTCGTTTTCGAAACTGCCTGCTCTCTAATTCAGCTCTCATTCCTCCAAATCGTTCCGTTGGGTCCACTTCATTGGTTCTTTCTCTCGCTTCAGCTTCCTGTTGACTTCCTGGGTGATTTCTTCTTCCTTTCTGGATGTCGTCGGCGCTTGGTCTTCTATCTTATGTGCCCGCCCTTTAGTACTGTATACGCCTCACCTGACTTTCTAACTTCACAAAACCCTATGACATCCCATTTAATGGCTCGAACAGTTCCTCGAACAGCACTGCTAGGCTAGCCTCACTGAATAAGGTTCTAGCGTTAAACGTTGCCAGGTTCAGATTCTAATGGCAGCCTGTCCAGAGCCAGAGATTCTTAGCACACTCCGCTGCATCGCAGGTCTGACTGCCGCCTTGGTCAGTTGCTCCGCAGCCACTGGGGACTGAGAGCCAAGGGTTAATTGGCTTTTTCATAGAAGGTTTTGGCCAAGTAATACACCAGGGTGGCCAAATCCTGTTCTGGTGAGGGAGTGCATAGTCGGTTCTGGTCTCCAAGATCAGGCCGCACCCGAGGCCTGGTTGTGCAATTCCGTCAACACACTTTTTTTTTTTTTTTTTAAGCTCGGTGGAGAATTGCGCAGCACCGGGATTCGAACCCCAGCCCTCTTGCATGCAAGGCAGATGCTCTACCTCTATGTCATCACTGCATCTGATGATGCCATCAGGTGTTTTCAATAATGCCTGTGCTGAGGTTTTTGATGAAGGCAGCTCAACTGAGGCTTGCTGCAATACTATCTGCCTTCACTTACAAAGCATGCTTGTAACTTTTGGGAAGATGAATTTATGGTGAAGAGGAGTACATGAGGTCTCAGTTTAAAGGAGCTTTTACATTTTTATGACTGCAGTCACCAGCATTGTGCCCATGAACTCATGCTGCATAGCAGAATGCCAAAGCCACTATGGCACAGAGGCGGTTCATGTAATCGATCGTGGATATATTGAGTTATTGTTTGTGTCGAACAGTTGGAACATCCCGTTGAAAATCCCATCCAAAAGTATATCGCTAGTGTTCGCATTTATCGAACCCCCATTAGCCTAAACATTCAATATATTGAACGGCACGGCGGGCTGCTGCAGGTAGCACTTCTCCAAACGGCGCTGTTGCGACAACTTTTTGCGCGCATAGTCAGTTCGACTGTGTGGCCTTGGACACCTGCTAGCAGTGCTAGTGCTGTAAAACCGCGTGACGATGAGAGTGTGGAGCGTGCTTGAGGGTAGCCTTGGGTCTCTTGCTAAAAAAGCAGCAATATGCGTACAGCTTGTCATACGGTGAAGCCAACCTAACTGACCGAAGCCTAGTGGCGGTCCTCACCTGAGTCCATATTCCGAGTTTGTGTCATAGTAAAAAGCGTCATAATCTGCCACAGCAGCCACACCTGATCGGTCGAAACGTTGGAAGCGGATGTGGTAATTCGGATGTAGCAAAAAGGGTCGAAGAACCCGGACGTTGACGTCAAGAACATAGCGTACGCTCCTATAGCAGCAGATGCTCAAGGACAGCCAACATGGCGGCGTGCTCTGAAGTGGAGCCTCTTGCTTCGAACAGAACTCGTCGGTGTTACTGCGCTTTTCAGCATGTGAACTGGCTGTAAACTGGGTACGGGGCTTTCGCTTCGTCTTAACTTGCCTATAACAAATTGGATGGACGATAAATTTGGCCTGTTTTTTTTGTTATTGTTGGATGATTCTGTAGTTCATAGGCCTAACGAGCACCGGTTTTTTTGTAGAAATTGTTCTCTTCATTCAAACCGGATGGCACCACTATCACCGGAGTTATCTTGTGTGTGTGTGTTGAATGATGTAACATAAATGGTAATGTCCCGCAAAATGCTTGCATTTAATGTGTGCAAACGTGTGTTTCCTATTCTAGAACTCTCTATTAGCTGTTGAAGCGTCCTGCATCATGGTCGTGTGTAATACCTGCCAGTGTGAAACCGCTCATGTGCACAGATGGTCAGTTGCTAGCGACGCGCTACTACATCGACGTGTTTGACATTCCAGAGGTGGTTTTTTGGCGTCCCTTATAGCCACGGTGGTGTGGTTCTGCGTTGAGCTCGCGAGTTAGCTTGTAAGTTAGTTTTCAGGCATCAGTGGGCATACGTACGCTTCGTACCATGGCGAACCTATGAAAACTTCATCTACGAAGTCTCCCAACGTATATACAAAGAGAAACACAGCAAGAAGATTTTTTTAGCTCATCTCTTTTATTTTTTTGCTGCAGAAAAATTAAAATCCTAACAGCGGCATGTCGCGGTCCTTACAGTGCCTGCACAAAAAGGAATAAAAAATTTAAATTACTGTCTGCACAATCGTCTGATCACAGCAGCAACCTAGGTTCAGCTGTGTTGCAGATGGCAAGTCGTCACGGCGTCTTGATGGTTCAGCACGGCACGGAGCGCGCATTGTGCAGCGAGTGAGTGCATGCCACAATTTTTCCTCTCCATTCCAATTTGCCCTCAAGGTAAATGTAAAACGCCGTGTTGTGCGAACAAGCTAGACACCTCCTATTTACCATTGGCGATCGGCGGCTGTAGCGGCCGCCTTCTGTCACTGCAAAGCCATGCGTAATTGCGTACAATGTTTTCTTCTTTTGGTACACCTTGGGCCTTTACGGTGCAGAAAAGAGTATTTGAATTATTGTTTCTATTTGTTGAAGTCCACTGGGTAAATAAAGCATCTTTGATATTGCCATAAAAACCCACATATAATAGGAGTTTTTTTTTCCAGATTTTAGCATGTCAAATTTCCACCTCGCATGATATGCAGATCCAAACAGTTTTCGGCCAAAATCCGCATTTCCGGTTTCATTATTATTGAGCGCCATTACCACCACACTTTGAGCGAGAGAAGGCGCTATCTAGCAGTGGCGTAAGTCAGTAGTTTCGATTTAGACTCCAGGTCACTACACTGACCTAACCTTGTGACGCCCAGGACAATCGCACCTCCCATCTCGTATCGGGACTGCAAAAGCAGTCCTTGGCTGCTTTTAAAAGGAAATTAATCATTGCTGCCGAAAGCATTAGTACCGCATCAAGCGCTGCTACATGGTCTGGATGAGGTAGGGAGAGCCTGCAGTTACTGCCGCCGGACACCGGCCTCTCTGGCTGTGCTGTGCAGTTGGACGGCAGACGCTTGGGCTAGCATTTTCGAGGTTGCATTTTCAAGAAATGCGGTACATCAAACATGCTCGACAGTACCGAAGACGTGTTTCTGTTGAAAGACATCTCTGTCAAGGGCTTTTCGGAAGACAGTACACTAGACGATGGCGATCACTAAAGCACCGACTACGGACATTTCCGAATCGTGTGCGCCTGTGTGCCCGCGAGTATGCTGGAACCGATCTGCGCATGCTCGCGGCGCACGACACGAGCAGGCGTGAGCACGGCGCCCAATCTGTCTTCGAGCTGTCTGCCTTACTCACATTATACGCGGATGAAAACTTCTTTTTTTTTTTCATTTTTGCTATCTTCAAATTACACCTCGTGTTATGTGCGTGTCTGTATTATAAGCGGGTTTTTACGGTACCCCTTTACAGTAAAATCCGATGCGCAACTAAACTTGTGGCTGAATTTTTCTTCTGTCGCATTGGTCGCGCTTCATTTCTCGGCAAAGAGCAATAGCACCGCTGGACGTTTTGCTGTGGCAACTGCAACACAGTGACATCCTGCCGCCGCTCACAGTCGCAGCGAACCAATATCCGCTTCCGGCATTTCGACCAATCAGATGTGGCCACTGTGGCAGATTATGACGCTTTTTATTATGACAAACTCGGAATATAGCCCCTGGCATGCGTCAATTGCTTCGCTACTGAAGGCGTTGCAGAAACCAACTGTTATTATAATGAGAAGTTGTTTTATTTGTAGTGTACTGATAACAGGATTTTAGACCCCTCATGAAAGGCAGTGACTAGTTCCAAAGCACCATCCACTGAAGCTTTGGTGCAAAGCAGGTTAGACCTAGCGACGCATAGCAAGCAGTGCTATATCCTTACGCCGGCGGCCAGCATGTCACTGCAAGAAGTGCATCGCTAGCGTGGGTGCAGCATATTCTTGCTTCTATTCCACGTTTCATACATCAGGTGCAATGCTGTGAAAGGCACGGAAGTTGTCCGCATGAAAAAATAAACGGAGGTGTGCTACTCCGCGCTTATTTTGTGGCCGAGTGATCTAAGGCATGAGAAAGTGACAGCATGTTGTCAGTAATAAGAGCACGTTTAATCAAAGTTATGATAAATGTATTTGGTAATAAGCCTGCAGGCAAAGCATATACTATTTTTCGCTCGCCACAAGGAACGTGCTACTTTTTTATAGCGAATGCAGGCATCGAAAACAGGGGCGTTGGCTTCGGCAGTGTTGCACCTGATATATGAACAGTAACAGAGTATAGGTTACAGATAAACTTATTATTGCCATTTTTTATATATCGAATAATCGATATATCGAACTACTTCGTCATCCTCTTCGAGTTCAATATATCCGGGATCAACTTTATGCCTGTAAGATGGCTTAAACATCACTATTTTGTCAACTAAAGTCTCAGAGGGAAGCAAAAATATTGAAAAAATGACTGGTATGCAACCACTGTCGCTTCCCTCCTGTGTCTCTCTTTTAGTTGGAACATCTAGTATAACAGGAATAAAAAGACACGCATACTAACTGTCTTCTGACGCATATTTGACATCGTTTATGTTTTGGCATCATGTCACTGCTGTTGCCTGCATTTTTTGCAGCATATTAGAATGATAGGGTCTCGGGAGAATGGGGGAAAATTCCAAGTGCCTCAAGGCATCAGAAACAGTCTATAACCATGGAGTTTGTTGTTAGGATGGCCACGACTGCAAAGTGGCAGAATACACATCGTCTGCTAGCCATGGGAGCGTGGGAGTGGACCCTAGTTCCCTAGTTTTGATGCACCATCTATCTGTAACCAGTCACAGGTGGCAGCCTAAGCACTTTTTTACTGTGACAGCTGCATGGGCAGCATTCGGCAAAACCATGTTGGCAGCATCCATGCATGACGCACCCCACACCCCACCCTCACGCACTTCTGTCATGCTGGATGCCTAACATATAAGGATGGATGAGCGACCATGCTTAACTGCCTGACATGTGGTTGCATGCATGCTACATACTTATACACTACACCCCTACCCCTACACCCCACTCCCCTATCCAGAGTTACTGAACGCTAACTGGCATCAGCATTTCATACCACCCCACCTGTTGCTGAAATTCACACTATCACAAAGGGTAAACATCTGGTGAATTTTTTAAACACCACTTCATCACACCTTCAGTGCAAGCTCATGTAATGCCACAGGAGTTGCGCAGTCATGGACAGAAGTTTGCGGGATGCAAATTCGCTGAAAAAAATTAATTTTTTGTGTTGCCTCGCTGGCCATTCAGATAGTATTCTTCTGCCAGATGGAACATGGATTTATCCTCACGCTTCTATGCTTTTCATTGACCTGTTGTGCCTAACCGCTCCGCAATTAATTTTTTTCTGCGAATCCGCATCCCGCAAACTTTTGTCTATGACTGTACATGCAGGCATTCTTCCAGCCTGGAGTGAGCAGTTGTGAATTATAGCTGGCCTTGCAAGCCCATTCTGCTCTTGACACAATTATTACTTTTTCATGAACCCAAAGGTTTTGAGGTTTTCAGCGAAAATTGAGTCGTTCTCCTATCTGACAAAAAAGCAGCTGTCACAGAAGGCTCAAACCCGCAAAATTTCAGTGACTAACCGCAGGCACCTTGGGAGATTTCTGATATTTTTCTTGATCTTTCAAAGCCTTCCTCATATGCTCATATGTGCTTGTCTCATTACTAGCTTACTAAGAGTCCCTGTATACTCTTACACTACTGAAATGCTGAACTTCTGGTAAGGTGGATGTCTGGTGAGCTGAATAGATTTGCAAGGTTCTATCAAGTTTGTCTGCAAGGGAGTCTCCTGTAATTCTCTCAACTTCATGGATATACATACTTTACTTGATACACAAGTAGTTCTCACAGTGGATTTTTTTTTATTAGTGCACAGAAAGTTTTGTGAAGTTAAGGTGTGTGTTTGCCCTTTCAATATGGCAGGCCTGTGGCATACTACATTTGTTAGCAGTTTTAGGGATGACCTCTTCTTAGCACTGTTTTCACTATCAAATCATTGCATATGCCAACTGCATCTTTCCTGTACATATTGTTTACGGTGCAGTATAATGAAGTCTTATGTAAGGTACCCGTTATGTTATGGACAGTCCACATTTTAACATTTACATTACGTGAGTGAGTGTCTTGTTCATGTCTGCAATGCCCAGTAGTGGCAAAAAAGAAACATTGACATATTGAGGGAGGCGTGCCTCACCATCGTCTTCATTTAATTGCCCACCTGTGTGCCATGGGTGCAGCTGTCAAAATTAAATAATTTTGCTAAAGTAGCATTACAAGTGAGGTGATCAAGTAGATGTGTTGGAATACATTGGTTAGCTGCATTATCGTTTTAGTGCCTGTGGATAATTGGTTGCTAGTGTAACAGTCAGGTTAAGTCAGGTGTAGGAGAACAGAAGTTAGAATGTGTAATTCCTGTTTTTTTATAAAAAGCATTGTTCCTTGCTCTGAAACAGTAGGATTTGTTTGCGAGTATTTGCATGTTTCCAGGCAGCTTCAGATCATTTGTCTAGACCAAACCTGTCATGGTCGGCTGTGTGTATTGTTTGAAGTGAGATACTGTAGGTAGTTATAACTTATGGCTCTTTACTGGCTTCTGCTTTACTGTTCATGTTGTTATCCATGTGAAATTGTTGTGGCACTGTGATTCACAAAGTTAATATGGGCATGAGACTACTCTTGTGGCTGAGCAATGCAAGCACCTGCAAACTGCTGAAGTGTGAGTACATAAAAATAAGCATTATTTGCCACCTGTTACTTGCCCTTAGGGCTAACATAGCATATGTCAACTTGTTTTCACTGAGTACTCTCTTCTATACGAAGTGTAGGCTGCGGTACAATTGCTGCTTTTTTTTCTGTAAAGTGGTTGTTACTGGGATATGTTGTTGACCTGTATTACTTGAAGCAGTGAATCTCGTTGCCTATTTTGCAGTTAATAGTAAATTTTTTCTTTTCACATACCATTCGCTTTTGTAGTATGTAAGGATGCTTTCTGAGCAGCAATATTTGTTGTCTTTGGCATGGAAAAATGTGCAGAGTTCCTTCTATTCACAAAAGATAATTTCCCTCCTGTACACTCATTAAGTCTGTTTTTGTGATTTATTGCATTTTTGCAACAGGCCCATTCGTCTCTCTATCTCGAGTTACTGCAGTGCCATTTCTTTTGGTCGGAATTGTACAAAGCAGCATGCTTTGAAGGGGGTCTTGAAACACTTATTTCAGATGCTGAATAGACCGAACTCATTAAGTTTCGTGAAAACGTCAGCCAAACATTATACCTCTGCTTACAGCAAAGAACACACAACCACTGAAAACGTGGACGGTGCTTTCCCACAGCTCTTAGAACCCCCACCATTGACAGCACTATATCTCAACATGAATCTGTTAGTTCTGTGCTGAAAGTTTGTTATTATAGGTATACAGTGGAATCTCGATGATATGAACATGATTGATACAAATTTCGCGATTACACAAATTCGTCAAATTCCCTGGCCGGAGTGCACAGTGTACAATGTGCAGAATTTCGGATAATCCGAACTCTCTCCCACGCCACTACGGACATATGAACGTGCGAGCCGCGATCACTAATCGTGCAGTACAAGCAGTGAGCAGCGGTGTGTAGCTCACACATCACCGACACTGCTATCGGTAATCTTATTGTACACACTACGAGCAATGAGCTGTGGTTGCACAGTCATGAATAAATTGTGTCAGCCATAAGCAAATATATGTGAACACATTTTTCATGTTTCTGCATACGAATTTTGTTCGTTTGGATGATACAAAATTTCAGGTGATACGAATTTTTTCCTGACCCTGTGAGAGTCGTATCATCACAATTCCACTGTATTCCACTACGCGACTGCATCTTGTTAAAGAATGACTTAATATGTTGCTGAATGCACTGTGCTTTTTCTTTGAAAAGTGATCATCATATTTTATTGTACTTTATGCTCTCTTCAGCATGTTTTTCGATTTGAGAAGTAAAGGTCTAAAATCTGCACTGCCATCGCATTACCAATAACGTGCTGTGAGTTGATGTTACCGGGTACACCACAGTGTTTTGTGTTTCTCAAAGCGGTTGCCATGGTCCACTAAATCCTTCATCTACGAGCCGCATGTCAGTGCTCTGTAATGGCTGTGCATGTGGAAGCGCTAGCGGACACTATATTAAACTAAAACTGTCTAATTATTGCCTGGTGGCTGGGGCCATGTAATATTTTGGTTCCTTACTTTTGCCGGTTTGCAATCAGTGTTGTACTTACTGACCATGGTTTCCTGCTTCGGGGAACATAAAAATGGGTGTATCCACTGACCAGAAAATTGTTGGTGAAAATCTGTGGCATTTCTAATGGAACTGTTGTGGAATAGGGCACCTTGGATGCTAAGATTTCCGTTGCACCAAAAGCATTTGGTGGATTCTTAAGAGACACTAAAGGAAAAAGCTTTGCGTACAAAAAGCTACATCAGACTGATAAATTAACTTCGGGAACACTACCTGCATTTTGTTTACTGCGCAAAAAGGTGTCTGTGTTGCTGAGAAAGTTGCAACAAGTCCCTGATTTCCTCCCCCATTTATACCCCCAACAAACACGACTGGTGTTATGTCATTTTTATGTCATCTCTCCGGTCAATGAGATAAAATGGTCCTGCCAGTCGCATGGGCCTTTTTTGCAATATTTTTAAACAGGTAGAACCACCTTACTGTTTGTCATGAAGCCCTGTTCATCTCTCTTCATGCTAATGGCAGCCGCATCATCCAGAAAGAGCACAAACGACCCTGAGAGCATGTGCCTAGCTTGTGCTTCTGAAGTTGCTGCATGCAAAGACACAACTCGTCCTAATTCAGCAGTACTTCCCATCAAAATAGTTTTGCACATGAAAGTGATGGGCCAGTCATGGCTGTCAGAGAATTCACTTGATTGGGCACAGTTACTGGAATTCTAAGATATCGCTACAGTCCTTTGCTTTTACCTAATTTTCAAGCTTATCAAAGCTTTGTTCTTGGTAAAACTGACATGTTTCTGATTTTAGAGCACTTAATTTCTCAATCTGGCTGGACATAGCCATACCTGCCAACTCTTTCGAATTTTTCCGTAAAATGCACTGACCGGTAGTACGATTTTACGAGTCTTGCCCCAAATTTTACAGAAAATAAATTTTATGTGCGAAAAACGTTTGAAATTCTGCAAAAAAAACACACCATTGCTGGTGGTACCCTGCGCCGCCACGAGGACTCTATATATGTGCCATCTGTGAAATTAGCAACAGCAGCTGGAACATTGCACAGATAGTAGGCGAGTCCAATAGAAGAGGACTCCCCACTCCACATAGGTTGAGGTGGAGAAGGGAGCCTCGCCCGCGCCACTTATGTATCGCGGGTTATGTAGTAAAACATCGTTAATTCGACCCAACTATATAAACGTTTATTCCTACTTCTCAACACCCGTTAATTCACATAATATGGACTGCCGCCAGAGTCCCGTAAAACGACCATGCACTGTTTATTCGGACGTCCGGGTGTTGGCATCGGTGAATTCAAATGGGATCCCAAAGTGGTGTCGTGTTGTGGTATGACCTGCTCGACAAACCAATCGCCCAATTATTTGTCCCCAGGCCTGAACTGCGTGCTAAATAGCTTCCGGCACTCCCCTGACATGCACAACTGCAGGTGTTTTGATGAAAGGCAGGCCTCTCGGCGATAGGCCTGGGGCCCCGATAGGCCGGGGCCCCGATAGACTGGGGCCCCGATAGACTGGGGCCCCGATAGACTGGGGGCCAAAGTGTCTGGCCACGTAGTTTCGTTTTCGGAGCTTCGCCGCCAGTCCGGAGCGGCGGCGGTGGCTATGGGCGGCGCTTGTTAAAGCCCCTCAGCGCTTGCCAGTGAGCCAGCCGAGCTACACGCCGTTGAAAGGGATGATTGCGTTGTCATGTACATTTTTTGTTCGTTCGTTTGTTTATCGAAGGTGCATTGACACTCTGGCAAAGCCCTGAAACTATTGCGGAAAATTCCTCAATTCTGGCTGCGTGATACTTCCGTTCTTCCAATGCGCCGAAATTCCGCGCTCGTCACCTGCAGTTTGCCGTTTGTGCGTTTACTCATGTGCGACGCCATGCTAGGGCGTCGTACACTGAAAGAAGTGACGCAAGGCGACATTTTTCTTTTTAAAAAAAATGTGTGCTGGCCAGCTTCCCCCTTGGAGTCGAGGGTTTTATGAATTTGAAAGCCTTCAGGTTGGCCGGTATGCATAGTATTACTTTTTAGTGTTTCTTTGAAGTTCCGTTGTTGGTCCCTTCAAAATATTGGGCATTGAGGCTGCACATAGGGTGAAGGAGTGTTGAACAAAAAATTTAAGCAACGTGATGATGTGTCATAAGGCAAAGTATCAGTATTGCTGGCATTGTGTCACAGTATCTAGCATGCTCAGGAGTGATGAGAGGGAGTGCCCTAGAACTGGCAATGAATGGCTTAGTTAAGTGCAACTATAGTGAAACAATGGGAGAAACAATGATTCATAAAATATACTTGAGCCATTGCTTTTTCATAATCAAGGCATTTTGCAACATTGTTAAAAAGTGTCCCAGGCCCCTTTCAGACTTATTCACATCTGCTTTGTGCATATAAATGCATGTAACATCCTCTTGTCACAGTCATTATGAGACTGAGTTTAATTTCAATGATTTGCAATGACATACAGAAAGCTACACTGACCGGATTGCTCAATTACATATAGGAACAGACCTTTTGCTTCCATCTGACTTATTTATCAGTCGTTCCATGCAGCCTGGAGAACATCAAATTTATTAGACACAGGTCGAGGAGGTAATTTCAGAATGATAATAAGGTCTATAATTTTTTCCACTTGTCCATTGTTTAACTGTCTCTTCACAAAATGGTGGCAGAAACAAGAGTCTGGGCGTTTATGCATTCGGCAGTGCTAAAAATATTCACCTTCACTGGGAACTGGTAATTTGCTGTAAAAAGGAATGAAATTTGCATGCGGAGCTTGCATTCAGAGTGACAGGTCAAAAATTTTTTGTCCACTTGCTGTCAGCAACACTGTTGCTCATTTGAATGCAGAAGCTGTTGAACAGAAAATTGTGCTTCTTGGTTGGTAAACATAGAGAGCTAAATAGATTGCTGCAAGTTTGTGTATGCGTTGTAGGTTCGACCTTGATAAACACAGGCTAGGCATAGGACAAGCTGCTGAGCACAGCTTCAGATGCAACACTTCATTCTGCTGCCGAGATATAGCACCTGTTTGATTTCTGACATAATTTACTGCTCAAAGCTTTGCACTGCACTGTAAACTAGGCAGCTTCTCTGTAAGCTTAATTATTGTTATGTAGTGATCCCGGTGCTGTGACTGCTGTCACTCGTTTTGTTTGTTACTCAAATTGTTTCTTCATAGCACCACATATTTGTGCTTTGTTTTTTGCATACTTGTGCACTTTGTGAGAGTTCATATCACGTGGCTTATACCAGCATGAACTCATTGTGGTCGTCACGTTTTTGCATAAGCATCTTGTAGATATGGTTGAGTGCATTGTTTTGTTGTGTGGGTGCTCGTTGAGACACTGTCTTGGAGCTTTCCACTTGTTTTGTGATGGTAGGACCCAACACTAATTTCATCGGTTAGTTTCTGTCATAGTAGATAGATGGTCACGTTCCCAATGGACACTGCCCTGTTGAACTCCACTGAATGTGCTGCTCTGAAGAGCATCAGTGTGCTACTCTGTTGCAGGAAATACCCAGTTGAAGTGACAACAGAGCCGCAGCTGCAGTTGCAATTGAACTAAAGCAAAAGTGTCTTAATACAAGCGTAAAGAAATGCTTTGTGTCTGTTGTAACCTTTCTGGCTTGTGACCCTTGCAAGCATTTTTTTGGCAGAATTCTGCGTCGTTTTGTACACACAGCAGTTATTAAAATGGTTTTAAATATCAAGAGGGTTGTGCTTTGTTTGCATTGTCCTAGTGGTAGCATCTTGACATGTGCCCCAATAGTAGTTACTATAGAGTTAACCTTCACGAATAGGAGCCCTTGAAGAAGATGGCACTGCTTAACAGTGTAAGATGACCTGTGGCCAGATTTCTCTGATACTTGATAATACAGTATAATCTCCTGTAAAAGCTGCACTCATGTGTGGGTTGCACCCTGTTTTCAACTAGATATTTAAAAAAAACTGCGGTTATACGTTTTTTTTTGTTCATGCATGGACCGCACCTTCAACACCCGAATATAAAAAATAAAGTGCGGCCCTTACACGCATTTATATAGTAAACTAAACTAGTGTGCTTATGGCGGCAATTATGCCTTTAATAAGATAAATTTGCCTAAGAAGTCTGGCAATGAAAATAAAAGGACACTTTTATTCTTTTGTACTTGTTGGGTGACAGGAAAGTGAATTTTGCATGCAATTTTGTGGTTAATTTGAACAGCAGACTGAAATTAAGGGACATGCTAATAATGCTTGTCCACTTCAGATGTTAGGTTTCATCATCACATTTTACACAACGGTGCAATTCTTGTAAGGCTATTTTGTTGTACAGTGCACTTGCAATGCACATCTGGCCAAAAATGACTATCTTGCAAGGTAGTATGTCTGCTGCCCAGGTGCGGGATAAACAGGAAATCATACTCATAGCTCAGGAAACATAGCTCCATTGCTGCAGGAGGAAGCCTTATTAACATAAGTCTGGCACATTTTTCTGCCTGGAAGATAATCAGCCAATGACAATTAACCACATTCACTCTTGAACACCAGTCCTATGGCTTGGTCAGTTGTGTCTTTGGACTGTCTTGCCATTCCTGTTTTCTACAGCATACAAAAAGGAATTCCATCTGCAAACATTTGCCAGGCGTTCATTCAGCATTGATGCTATGAGAAACAACTTCGTGTGATTATGACATACAGACAGTGGCATTCAAGTTTGTGGGCAGCAACAATACAGATCCTACCCTCGAAGTTGCTGTTGATATCCGAATGCTCTACTCCACTTCTCATCACATGTCCCCACTACTTTGTGTTGAAAATTTATGGCATGTCGCCAAGTTTCTGAAATGGATTTCTCCTAAGTTACTGTATGAAACCTGCTTGCCTCACAAATGCTGTTCACAATGCTTGTGGGAGGCTGTAGGACAAATGGCACTTGCAACACCATAGCAGAATTTTTTTTCTCAGGCTGCCCCAAGCTCAAGTAGGTGTTGGGTATTTCAAATCGGCTGCCATGGAATGCCATTACACTTTGATGCAAAAAGCACTTGCAAGGGAGGTACACAGATGGTTGGGAACAGCACAGTGTTGTCACCTTGGGCATGTAAAAAAGAAAAAAGAAAATTATTTGGTGATGGCTGAAATAGTGGTGCAATCCGCCTTTTTCACGACGCGACTGCGCATGCGCCCATCCCCTGGCAGCGGTGTCACGAAACATATTGGAAGGGTCGCGCGCTCCACTCGAGACCGGCCGTGGAAGTGTAAACAAACCGGCTTCCTACGCGGGGTGCGTTGCTGCAGCCGTCGGGCGTTCAGCGCGGCGCATTTGGCGATGCCTACGGCATGTGTTGCATATTACGGCTACAATACCCAATATGTAAAGGGAAGCAAACTCGGATTTTTTCGCTTTCCGAACGCTTCCCGGGACCGCCTTCGACGCGAAGCGTGGATAAAAGCCGTTCGCCGGCTCTACGATCGTGGCCGCCCTTGGGTACTGTCAAGCACGTCAAGACTGTGCGGGAATCACTTTGAGACAGATACGGACGAGGTACTGCGCTTCAATGCGTGTGCAGTCTATCACGAAATGCTTTATTCATGGGCAGGAAGGCCTCGAATGTCACCGCGGCACCCAGACTTCGTTCCGGCGCTTTTTGCTTTCTCAAATTAAGCAAGAAGGCCAAATGGGCAAGTGCTGTGAGCCACTTTCAACGCGCGATGGAGCGGACGACGAAAAAGAGGCTACGAGAGCATTCACGCATGGTGCTAAAATTTTGTCATAATCTCCTATGGAAATTTCCTTGTTTATGCCACTGCACCCTGGCCAATCCCCCCGTGTGGGTATGTGCCATGTATTAAGAGGCAGAAGAAGAAGGTGCATTATTCGTGTGTTCGCATCATATCCATGATGAAAAGCGCTGCGTGGTATCGCCGGAATGACTCAATGTGCGCCTCTCGCGCTCGTTTATGGACGCGCATGCTTGTTTAAGTTATGCAGCGGTGTGCTGTGGGAAAATACAGTGAAATGCTAACAGAGCTGCTTTGTTGCGAGTACGCTTTTGCTTTTATAGCACGTGTAGCTATTCTACAGCGCTTAAGCACAACGATTGCTTGTGGAAACTGTTGTCCCCAGTCCTTTTCTGTACTACGGCGTGCACGATGTAGTATCCACCTTTCATGGATGGCAGGCATATACAGCGCAAAACGCCAACCTCACTGATCGGGGATATTTCATTGAACATTATGTTCCGAATGTAGCCTTCATCTCTGAAGCGGCGGCCCTTGCTAAGCTGGTGTTCTCATCGCATGCCGGATGATCGGAGATACTGAAGAATTTGCTCTTCGGTGGGCACTGCAGCCCGCCTCGGACTTCGCACCCAGCTATCAGTCAATCCTAGAAATCATCCAGGTGCTGCCCAGGACACGCCATCGTCGACAGATTCCAACAAAACGTGCTCCGAAGCGGCACTCAGTCCGGCCGGGTTGGGCGCGCAGTACCCTACCAGTGAGCTTCCAGCGTGGTACGCGAGGTGGCAGCACAGGAAAATGAAAAAGGCGGATTCCCCCCCCCCCCCCGTGTTTAGTCTTGTTCCAGAACCACTGAATCCACCAATATTTTCTTGTTTTCCAGCTTTCCCTTGATGGCAGATATCCTGAGCTCATGTTAAAAGTAATATAACACCAAATATTCGAGCACCCATAAGTGACAGCCAATGCGTAACAGTCATGGGCCTGTGGGATAACAATTTCTACAAGATTATGTACATTATTTGTGTTTGCACGTAGTTTTAATATTATATGTGACCTCTTTACAAGGATTAAGCTGAAATATCTTATTCTGGTTCATAAATTTTCTTCCAAAACTGCACCTACAGCACACCTCGTCGGTCGGGCACTACTGAAAGAACTTTTGTCCGCTAAAATGTCGTCATTCTTTGACTTCAGCCTAGCCACACAGCTTACTGGGACAGCAAGCTTCCTTGAAGGGGTGAGTATTACAGGAAAAGAAGATCATAGACACTGATCATGAGAGAAAAAAGCAGAAGCGAAAAAATAAAGAGGTGGCTAGTACAACTAGTGTCTGGCTTCACTACTGTATTCTGCTTGGTCATTATGTGAAACGATCAGCACAAAATTTGACCACTGCTATTTAGCATTCCAAGCTACATTAAAGTGGGCCATAGCAGACAAGAGTTGTGGCCTGGGAAGTTAATGATTTCATAACTAATGCCAAGAACATGACACTAAAATTGTGTTATTTTTTTTTTTTTCAGAGAACAATTCAGATGCGGTAATACAGTTGGATCAGACTGACTTTTTTGCGTCATTTTGAAGGTTTATTAGCTTGAAAACAGAATAAGCCATATGTGTGACCTTGTATTTCAGCCTTGTCAAATATTGTTGACAAAATACTTTCGTGAGTAATGTGCAATGGTGATGGAGGTGTTCAGCACACAGTGGTCCTGAAATTCATTCTACCACTCCAATAAAATCTAGCCAGTAAGTAGCATCAAAATAATATGCAACATTTTAATTATCATACAGTGCTTTTTCACATAGTGCTAATTTGAAGCATGAGGCAGCCTAAAGTGTTGTGCCGGCAGAGGCACGCAGGCAGGCACACCAGTCATGGGCTGAGCTGCCCACAGCTGGCCGGAACTTGTAACGACTACCTCGACTGGGATCCAGCAGCTGGAAGGAGTCTGCATCTGGGCAGGCCAGCACCAACCAGCCCGCAATACAGCTCTGCTTGCAGGGTTGACGTTTGAACTGAAAAGAAGCCCTTTGATTAGCTAATGTCGAGATAATTTTGGCACTCACTGTCTCATTTTGACAGAACAGCAAAAAATCACTGAACCTTCGCCCCTTGTCATGCGAGATGCAAAAAGAAAGGGGGGGATGGAGAGGAGTGCGGTGTCCCTTTAGGTGTAAGTGGGTTTATGCACAGCAACTAATAGAGGGGAAGCAAATAACATCTCTGCATCAAGCACCTGGACCAATTTCGTATGCCATAAAATGCCTTACAGAAGTGTAAAACGTTGGGCTAGTTAGTGATATATTGAAAAACAACTTGAAATGAAGTCTTGAATAAATGTTTAGTTTAAAGTTAGCGCACATGACCTGGTTTTCCTTCTTAGCCCTGTGTGTCTGCGCTAAGCTGTTTGCCTAACATTTCTACAATGACCTTTGCCAATGCTCTCAACGATGCATCTTCAACTGGCACCTTCAACTTCAGCATCTTCAACTGGCTGCAGTGTATTGCCAGCATTGCTAAAGGCTTCATCTGAAGCCCACAGCATGGTTCATACATTTATATGACACAAGCATTCTTCTAGTGTAGCTCAAGTATCTCTGAAAAGTGTGCAACAGTGGTTCACTAAGAATGATCAGAAAGAACATAAAAGAAATGCACAGACTGCAGTGGCTGATACATACTGTGCAGACTGCAGTGGTATTATGTTGCCTTTTAATGTTCAGTAGCTTATCGCATGAAACAAAGCACAAGCCTACAACTTCAATGTTTGGCTGTAATGCATTGAAACTAAGGGATCTGCTGTGCATTTAAGCTTGGATGCCACCCAGAAAAGCATTCGCGCTGTATCAGATTTACACTGTCAATATTACAACATCGGAACAATGTTATTGGTGGAAATGAACAGTAAACTACAGCATATTTATTTATTTAAAGATACTGTAGGCCATAACAAGGCTCTCACAGGAGTGGGCAAATCCACTAAAGTGATCGCATATGTTATAATGCAGCAGGTCAAACATACAAGAAAGGGAACTTGTGCACTGCAATATAAATGATAGTGACAATGCAAATAGAAGCACAAATATAGCATTTAGTAAGAAGGGTAATGAATTTTTTTTAGAGCTATAGACAAGTGCACTGCTAGAGTTAGTTCCTTTTATGGCACTGAAAAAATGAGAGGGAAGCCACCAGAAACCATGTGTGTACAAGAATGTGAACAAGTTACAATTAAAAGCATTGAAAAACTGAACAGTCATGTGTAGATCATTTAAAGCCTAGCATCTCAAGTTAGCAATATACCAACTGCATACCTAACACTGATTTCTACATGGAGCTTGCATATAAATATTTACGTTAATAAGTTCAACACAGCCAGTGCTTTATGATTTATGATCAAAATATTTGGTGCCACTGTGAGGAAGCTGTGTGAAGGAGTGACCCACTTATGGAAATTTTTGTAATGGTACCACTCACATCAGAACGCTCTTTGGCCAATAGGGACTTGGGAGAGTAGAAGACCAAGGAATTTCCTCGCAGCTCAACCCAGTATCGCAGCCATGAAGACATCTGCAGAGGAGGCAAAAAAAAAAAAAGATTTTTATGCGCCAAAGCACCATTCTGGGCTATGCAATATGCCGTAGTGGAGGGCGCCGGATTATTTTTACCACCCAGGGTTTAATGCACACAGCGTTAAACATGCACACCACAATGCACACAGGTACTTTTGCACTTTGCCTCCATCAAAATTCAGCTGCCGCAGCTGGAATTAAATCCCTTAACCTCACTATCAACAGCTGAACACCATGGCCACTGGTCCACCATGATGGGTGCAAGGGAGAGAAAGAGTGCTGAATGCAGCAAGGTCGTTTATTTAAAACCGTACGGTACAATTCTGAGGCTGTGGGCTATGCATTTTCACAACAAATAAAAAGAAAAGACTAAAAAGAATTGCACATTCACCCTTTTGAAGATATTTCATACTTTGAAATACCTTGTCATGGCAAAATTATGCCACAGCATTTTTTGAAACTGAATTTAGCAATCTAAACACATCAATGCTATAGCCCGTGTCACTCAAGCTAACTTTCTTTAGTCTTCCTTTACTGAAATACAGAGGGAATATAAAAAGGTTCAGTTCTTTGAAAGGTCAATAAATTCAACTCTAAACATTTCATTTCTCCTTTGAAATTAAATAATTGGGCTCCTCACAATTATCTCATTTTCTTGAAATCTGCTTTCTTCAGCCAAGAAACTTGCAATTAAATTGATGTATTTATATTTCACACCACACTATCTCAATAGTGATGTCAAGCATGGTGATTTCTAAATGCAGCTCATGACTGGACTGGCCACCTGTTGACACCTGTTGACACCTTATTCTCAACGTTCTAGTGCTTTGCATTCTGTTATTAGAACAAAACAAAAAACTGCTCCAAGCCACAAAGTATCTTGCTTCATCATTTTTTTTGTGTTGTTATTTCATACAAACAATTTATGAGCCTTGTCTAATCACCTTGCTTGTTGCAGAGTTGTCATAGATTGTTGAGCGTGTTATTTTTTGGTGAACTGCCATATGTGCTTAACAGTGGCACTATTTCTCTCACAACAAAGCTCTGCTTTTGGTGAGAACTGCACACTTGAAATACTTGAAGGCAACCTATTGATCTAATCTGACTTCATATTGGGCTTATAGTCACTTTAAGTGCTGGACTGTTGCACACATACACACAAGACACCACATTGAGCATTGCTCAGGACTGCTCGTAACGCATGCCCAAAAGCAAAAATTTTCTTGATGCAATTTACATGTAATCAATAAGCAGTGTGCATATTTGTAAGTGCCAGCATTGTGCTACTGAAAAAGCCTGGCGGCATAACCGTGGCACGAACTGATCCAGTAGCGACAGCACCAGTCTGGACCTCAAAAGCAAGCTCGAGCTCTAAATGCACGCGGCAGCCGATCGCTGAGGCTGCCCAAGCCTCTTCATCGTTGTTGGTGCTCTGTTGTCTTCTTCACTGCAACTTCCCTGGCGACTCAAGGCGAGGAGATGACGAGGGGGTCGTAGTATGGCTTTAGCCGGCTGACACGAACAATTTCGTGGTCCCGACAGTGGGGATCCGAAGAGGGGGTCACTGGCTCGACAGTATAGTTCATAGGTGACGTACGCTCCAAGACATGGTAAGGGCCGAGGTACTTAACCACAAACTGGGATGCAGCCGGCACAGGCAGCCAGACGAGCGAGTCAGTGGGAAAGTCATGGGCGGACTGGCCGTGGTCACTTGCATATGTGCGGAGGCCTTGAGTGGTACTCGTCAACGAGCGAGCCAGCTGGCAGCGCTGCTTAGTATGACAGGCAACGTCAGAGAGGAAAGTGCATTCCAAGCTGTTGGGGTGGTAGGGAATGATGGTATCCAGGAGTCAAGAAGGTTCATCGCCGCATAAAAGAAAGAACGGAGAAAAACCGGCTGAGGCTCAAGAAGCAGTATTGTATGCATAAGTAACGAATGGAGGTACTTGATCCCAAATGGAGGCGTCGGAGGAAATGTACATGGCGAGCATGTCACCAAGGGTCCGGTTGAATCGTTCAGTGAGGCTGCTGGTTTGGGGATGGTAGGCAGTGGTCTTCCGATGAACTGTGTGGCACGCATCCGTAGCTTGTAAACAGCTTCAGATAAGAAAACACGGCCGTGGTCGCTGAGGAATTCCCGAGGGGCTCTGTGAAGCAGGATGAAATGATGAAGGAGGAAGGATGCGACGTTGCGAGCACTAGCCGAGGGCAGGGCTGCCGTCTCCACGTACCTAGTAAGGTGGCCCACGGCAAGTATAATCCAACGATTCCCGGCAGGCGTGGACGGAAGGGGACCATACAGATCGATGCCCACGCAATCGAAGGGGCGAGCTGGGCAAGGCAATGGCTGTAACGGGCTGGGGGAGGGTGGACTTGCGCGTCTGACAGGCAGTGCATGAGTGTATATAATGGCGAACAAAATCATACATCCCACGCCAGTTGTATCGCTGGCGCAGACGTTCGTAGGTTTTCAGCAATCCAGCATGAGCACTTTGTGGGTCAGAATGGTGAAGCGTACAAACTTCAGAGCGAAGTTGGCGAGAAATAACCAAGAGCCATTTGCGGGTGATAGCTGCGGCGATATAGTAGAGAGTCGCGAATCGTGAAATGAGAAGCTTGACGATGAAGGGCCCGAGGGAATGAAGCCGTAGACTGCGCACTGAGGACATCAGGGAGTGAAGAAATCCATGGATCTCGACGCTGTTCCATTGGGAGGTCCGTGGCAGTGAGCGCAGCCAGCGTCAAGGTGGACAATGACGAAAAGGGCATAGGAGATGGCAGAGGTGAGCGTAACAAGGCGTCAGCGCCGAAATGTTTGTGGCCCTACCGATATATGACGTTAATGTCGTATTCCTGAAGACGAAGGGCCCAGCGGCCGAGGCGTCCAGAAGGGTCTTCGAGGGCAGCCAACCAGCAGAGTGCATGGTCGTCAGTAACAATGTTGAGGGGATGGCCATTTAGGTAAGGACAAAATTTTGTTAATACCCACACTAAGGCGAGGCACTCCTTTTCCGTAACGGTGTAATTAGATTCTGTTTTTGTGAGCGTACGACTGGCGTAAGCAACAACGCATTCGGAAAAGCCAGCCTTATGCTGGGCAAGGATGGCTCCGAGGTCTACACCGCTGGCGTCGGTGTGCAACTCACTTGGTGCACTGGGGTCGTAATGGCGCAGGATCGGTGGTGAAGTCAGAAGACGACGAAGCGTAGCGAAAGCATCGTCGCAGGCTGAGTTCCAAGTAGACAGGTCAGCGGGCCAATTCAGGAGCTTCGTAAGCGGTGCGATGATAGAAGCGAAGTTGTGCACAAAGCGACGAAAATATGAGCACAGGCCCACGAAGCTTTGGAGCTCCTTACCAGAAGTCGGTTTGGGAAAGTTGGTGACAGCATGGAGCTGCTCCGGATCAGGCAGGATGCCATCTTTGGAGATGACATAGCCAAGTATGGGCAGTTTGCGGGCGCCAAGTCGACATTTCTTGAGGTTAAGTTGGAGACCAGCATCTGTGAGACAGCTCAGTATCTTGTGCAAGCGTGCGAGAGGTGTCAGAAAATCAGGCGAAAAAATGACATTGTCTAAATAGCATAGGCAAATGTGCCACTTTAGTCCATGCAAGATGTTGTCCATCATGCGCTCAAACGTAGCGGGAGCGTTACAGAGGCCAAGTGGCATCACACTGAACTCATAGAGGCCATCCAAGAAGACAAAAGCTATTTTTGGGCGGTCAGACTCAGCCATTGGAATTTGCCAATAGCCGGAACGGAGATCCAGGGAGGAGAAATTGGCTCCTTGCAAACAGTCGAGAGCGTCGTCATTACGGGGTAGTGAGTAGACGTCTTTGCGCGTAATTTTGTTAAGACGATGATGATCAACACAAAACCAAAATCGAACCATCCTTCTTTTTGACGAGCACGACGGGAGACGACCACGGACTAGAAAAGGACTGAATAACGCTGCAGTGCATGTCGTCAACCTGCTCAGCAATGACGCGGCGCTCTGGAGGCAACACACGGTAGAGGTGCTGGTGGAGAGGGGTAAGAGTTCCGGTATCGATGTGGTGAACGACAGGTCGCGCGGCCCAAGGAAGTTGTCTGGTGGTCAAAGGAAGAGCAGAACTTGTGAAGCAGGGCAAGGAGCTTCTCACGGTGAGCTGGGTCGAGGTCGCTGGCCACTGAGCGGTGAAACGTTTCCTGAGAGAGCAGGTCGGAGACAGCGCTAGGCGGCGTGAGGGCGGCAATGGAGGTACCTTCGCAAAGAGTGTCATCGTCGAAGGGCATGAGCAGGTCAAGGTGTTCAATGTGTCCATGACATTCTCTACGGAGAGGTGAACTGACAGGGCAAGGGATTCGATACGACGAGTTCAGTGTCACCGTGGCGAATGTCGAGGACGGAAAATGCAAGAAGATGTCAGTGAGAAGCGAGGATGGGCAAAGGTGTGAAGAGTACAGTCTCGCTGGAACCAGAGGTGGCGGACACAGGAACGAGCACAGCACTGGCGGGGGGAACATCGGTTTCCGCGTCGACAAGTTTGGTACCAGAGCGAGACGGCGGGTCGTCAGCGAGCACGGAGAATGCAACATGAGCACAGGGACAGTCTATGACGGCATGATGGTGGGATAGAAAATCCCAGCCAAGGATGAGGTCATAAGCTGAGCACTAAGAATTCAACGACATATAAAACGTCCGCAACAACGATACGTGCTATGCAAGCAGCGGAAGGATGAACGGTCTCAGCGCTAGCGGTGCAAAGAGATAGTCCCGAAGGTGTGGTGGTGACTTTACGCTGCGAACGACAGAAGATTTCGGCTATAACAGAAACGGTAGCACCAGTGTACACAAGCGAGGACTGTAGCTGGCCGAAGTGTGCGCAGTTCGTGCCCCAGGGACTGCGGCACTTAGTTTTCTGGTTCCACGGAGATGCTGCGACGCCGCATGGGTGACAAGAAGCGATGGCGAGGGGAAGGTGAACGGTGCAAAGCGAACGGCTAGCGGCCGAGAGCACAGTCAGAAGAGGGCGCTGGAGGTGATGGTCCTGAAGGCAGACGAAAGGTGAGGTACGACTGGAAGTAGTCCGGCAGAGGTGGCACAGGTGCAGGCAGTGTACGGCGACAGAGGCGCGCAACGTGGCCCGGTAGACTGCAAGCCTAGCAAATCGGCCAATTATCAGCCGTGCGTCAACGGTTGTGGGAAGCCGGCGCAGGACGGAATCGCGGAGCAACAGGCAGAGGCACTGGTGTGGGAACGTATGCCAAGGTCTGCGGCCGCGATGGGCGTTCGGTGACTTCGGTGAAGCTTTCGGTGACCACATCTTCAATGTAGGCGGTGAAGCTTTCACCCGCATGCAGAGCCCGAACGCGTAAACATTGCTCAGTGCAAAGTTTCCGTACTGTGGGATGGCCAAAAACTTCTGCAAATGTAGTCTTGAAATTAGCCCAAATTGGAATATCAGCCTCTTGGTTCCGGAACCAGAGGTTTATGACATTGCTCCGATAAAAGATGACGTCGTTGAGATTCAAGCGGTCGTCCCAGCTGTTATGGTGGCTCACCCGCTTGCCAGTCTACAACATCCCGATTGCAGTGCCCGTTGAAAATGACGGGGTCTCGGTGCCGGACGGCAGCGGAGCAGACGACGGGCTGTGATGGGGCTGTCTGCTGTTGGCTGCTCTCGTTCGTCGCCATTGGAATCATGCGGCTGCAGAGCTCCACTTTGATAGTGTACAAGGCAAACCCCGCACACTCCACCAAGTGAAGAGCGGTTTAATGGAACGCTGAAAGGGCTGGCAGCGTAACCATGGCACAAACTGGTCCAGTAGCGGCGGCACCAGTCCGGACCTCAAGAGCGAGCTCGAGTTCTAAACATGCGTGGCAGCCGGTTGCCGAGGCTGCCCAAACCTCTTCGTCGTTGGTGTTGGCACACTGTCGTCTTCTTCATTGCAACACTTTCAAAATCATGTATTTTTCGAACACCCAAAGTCATTACATGAAAAAAAAAAAAAAAAACTAAGAGTGGCCACACTCACTGAAACTGTGCCGACTTTCCACAAAAATGGCAATCGGAAATTGGGGGAGCTAACCTTCATGCGGAGCCGACGTATCTATGGGGTGTGAGGCCTCCAAATGCTGCTTTTAACTGTGACTGCGTCGTTGCCCAGCCGGTGACCCCATGACAACTGCTAGGCGTACGCACCGTGCGCCCAGCGCCATCCCGCGTCAGGCATCAGAAAGGGGCACCCACCTCAGCCAGCTCCCCTTCATGCTCATGCCGTCGCGACTGTTTAGTGAATTTCACGCAAAGAGCAGTTGCGGCAGCTGCAGTCAGTTCAGGCTTGTTCCGCAGAAGTCAAGGGAGACGCACACCCACCGATTAGAGAGATTTAACATAGCGCAATCCATTTCCGCGGGGAGTCACTGCGCATGTGCAGATCGCCCTGAGGATGCTACAAGGTGCCATACGCTGGCTAGCTCTTTGCACGCCTGCCCTGTCGGGATCAATCGGCGTGTGCACACTGGCGGCGAGTAGAAGCGGATCGGCGCATGCACACCGCAAGTAGCGCGGCTGCAGACACTTGGCAGATACAGATCTGGGCGGCGCCACGCTTCCGCTTGCTCACGTCTGTTGCCCGAGCGAGAGCGCAGGCAGGCGGCCCAGTGTCGGGGCTTATATATATAGGTTGCGCGCTTGTCGCGGTCCCATACCAGAGGAGGCACACTGAATCGAAACCACAGGCAGCAATGGTTCCAGAAACATTGTTTTGCTTGAGATGAATACTTCAATATTTAGATATCAAAAATTTTGATCGAGTCGAACACTGTAGTATTCAACCAAACATTCGAAATTATTGAATGTTCACACATGCCTAGTCGATAGTATGAGACGAATTACACAGTAAGCAAGCACAAAGAAAACGAACAAAAAAGAGAGTTCATGATATTACAATTCATGAAATCAAAACAAAATGTTAGCAAAATGTGCACTGGATATTGAAAAAATGACGACATTAAGAAATGAAGAACAATAATTTGATAGAGTTATACAAACATAGTTTCTAGTTCCTGAAATGCACCATTAGCAGTTGCCTGAATTAAGCGGGTCTCTTTCAATGACTATGAAATTCGGTAGCCCACTCCATAATGTAATGTTGACGGATAGAAAGAATTTATTAAAGGTGTTTGTAAAACCGTGTAGGCGTTGTACATTCAAAGAATTAAATAGTCAGAGTGAAGTGAGAAGCGGCAATTGCAAGCTAGAGTTTCTTAACAGTGGAATGTTATAGTAATACAATTTATGAAACAAAGTTTGAAATTTTGTGCTGAAGTGCCAGGGGCTAAAGGTTGAGGGATGTCAATATTGTTAACACTGTGGTGTCTGTCATACTCCAATGTGATGAAATGGGCCGCGTGATTGTGAATGCCTTCAAGCTGATTGATAAAACGAGTCCCAGATCACCGAGGCATATTCGAGTTTAGAATGAATGAAGGTTTCATAGGCGAGTTTACGAATGGAAGGGGGTGAAAAGGCGAAGGGTATTCTGATGAAACCAAGTGACTTGGAAGTGTCTGTAAAAAGTTTTTCAATGTACTCTGACTAGGTTAGTTTGTTGTTCACAATGATGCCAAGATAGAATTATGATTCTGCTTCTGAGAGTGATGTAGAATTTAATGAGTATGGATAGCTGAGGTTACTGTGCCTTCTTGATACCCATATGCATCAACTTACATCTGAAAATATTAAATTGCATTAACCATGTAGAACACCAAGTTTCTATAAGATTTAAATCGCGTTGGAGTACAGACTGATCACTGTTAGTAGATATGCAATGATAGAGAATGCAGGAGTCCAAAAAAAACATGGATACAAGGTGAAATGGTGTTAGGAAGATCGTTACTAAATATCAGAAAACGAAGCGGTCCCAACACCGACCCCTGAGGGACACCAGAAATGACTATGGTAATTCCAGAATTACGACTGTCAATAACAGTGTATTGTGAGAGATCGCGATGAGAGCAGTCCATCCATGATAAGATTAAAGGGTCAATGTGTAGGCACGACAGTTTAGTCATTAAAAGCTGATGTGGAATACAGTCAAAGGCTTTGAAAAAGCATGGGCAGATGACAGTTTCAAAAGAAGAATCAAGGTTTAAGAGAAGGTCTGTGGTGAATTTATAAAGTTGGGATTCAAATGAATAGCCTGATCTGAAACCATGCTGTTTGTCGTAAATTAAATAATTTTTGTCAAGGTGTAATGCCATCAGCGAGTATAGTATTATGTGCACTAATACCTTGCATGGAATGGATGTTAGGGAAATGGGGCAGTAATTCCAGAGAGATTGGAGCGAATGCCTGCCTTGGGTTACTCTGCTAACTTTCCAATCATTGAAATCATTGAACAGACAATTTCTACACTTCTCCACAACTTCCTGATTTCCTGCTCAAAAGGTCCACTGACATCTATGGAACCCCTCGAGTAACACACAAAGATCTTCCTCCTGGCTTCGCCACAACAAAACTGAAGAAAGGCGAGACGCTTGCCTTTCAAGACGGAAGTGTTTGGCATTACAGTGGATAGACAAAAAGTTGGTCACGATTTTGTCCACTGCACACAGTGCAGAAATGGCGCCATTTATTGACAAGATGTAGAACCAGACCATAAAGCCTGAAGCGATCATGGATTATATCCACACAATGGGAGGCATCGACAGGACCGACCAGATGCTGTCGAGCTACTCGGTACCAAGAAAGCGAAAGATTTCCTACAAGGTTTTCCAGCACTTTCATGATTTTTCATGAGGCGACTTATAATTCGTTCATCCTCTACCAGAAAGAAGAAGAAAGAGCAACCCATCTAGAGTACTGGCTGCAACTTGTTGACGAGATCGTCAGTAAGTACTCAGGGAACTGCACTGCAAAGAAGAAAGGGCGCCCTGGATGTCCTCTGAATTTGAAACGGCTTACTGAGCGCCACTTCCCATCGTGCATCCCGCCGATGGAAAAAATAAGAGCCGACACGCCGCTACTTCATCTGCTACTTGTAGTGAAGAGACAGCAGTGGCAAGAACATTCGCAAGGAAACAAAGATCTGGTG